>CM042244.1:6589240-6741740 GCA_023566225.1 Romanogobio albipinnatus
TTTACTGTGTTTAATCGCTAAAGCAATATAGGCCAAGAGGTCTATCGATTTATTGAACATTCCTCTTCTCTGTTTACTGCAATAGGGGTGTTTCAGGTTAAAACATTTGCATTCATTTTGAAAGAAGATCATTTCCACATGAACATATTTTCACATTCTGGACTAATAAAATATGGTCACATTTTTGCCAAAACAAACTATGCTTATTCTGATCTTTTTTTGTTTAAATCTGTGTCTTGTACAGGAACTGGTGCGCTTTTATTGTCCAAAAGAACATAAGCTGCGCAGTTCAAGGCAGCGTGGAAAGTCACGTTGAACCTGAACGCGCGCACTGTCCCGAGCATCAGCCCGACTGTGAGCCACAAATGATGTAAGTACTCGAGAGACCGGGAGGGGCATGTGGAAGTATTAATGTTCGGTAGTTCTCATGCTCCTTATGGACTCAAAGACACACAAATCCATGATTCATGCTAACTCCAGTGAGGAGGAGTGTTTATGGACCAGTGTTGGGGAAAGTTACTTTGAAAAGTAATGCATTACAATATTGCGTTACTCCCTTAAAAAGTAACTAATGAGTTACTTAGTTACTTTTTAAGAAAAGTAATGCGTTATGTTACTTTTGCGTTACTTTTTCTCACCTGGGCTGGGCTGGGCTTGTTTTTGTTTTTGTTTATAACAAAAAAGTTATATTTTTGTGCAATGGTAAAGACCTCTAGCCTGGATGCCAGACGAACTTAGCCCCGCCCAAAAATTTTTTTGCACGGGCAGTTCGGTCTGGACTTGATCCATAGAAAAGTAATTATGCCCGAACAGAAACTGTTCGGACCAATGAAATTGTCAGGGCGGGCTTTAGACGATGATGGACAGATGATAAACAGTAACGTAATCATCCATGTCATCAAAGGCGCTTGGGTTAAATTTGTTCTAATCCTAAATGGAGAACTTGTTCGTATATGCATTCACCTTTACTATTTCTCTCAGAAATGATGATTGTGTTGGTAAGTACTCTGTGTATCCTTAAATTCTTTTTTACAACACCGGCAAAGATCGTTCACACTCATCTTCTTCTTCTAACGTGACTTATTCCAGCACGCACAGACAGGGTTGCCAAGTTTTTACAGCAAAACTCGCCCAATTGCTACTCAAAACTAGACAAAAACAAGCCCAATAGCTTTCCGGGGGTTGGGGTTCTCCGGGAAAAATGGCATTTGGGGGGTAAAATATGTGTTATTTTGGCTGGACTGCCTGCTAAATTTCGCATTCCTAGGTCTGTATATCACATAATTGGGGTCGCTTCAACACGTGCACTTGGCAACACAGTGCAGTTGAGTTCTGTTGACATTTGACAACTAACGTTATGCGTCGCTCAGTTGCTCTGATTGGTTGTAGGTCTATCCAATTGAGGTCTTTCCTGGTTCGGTTGAAACACGCCCCATAATCACAGCCCAACGGAGCAGTATCAGACTCAAATTCTGACTAGAATTGAGTATGACGACGTCAGGCTAAAAGACCTCTTCATACCAAAATTGAAATAAGCCCCAGGCTGAGGTAAAAATGCAAATTCACGCATGAACAGTAGAGGACGCAGCTCTGCTGTGCTGCCATTCTGGATAATGGTAGAATAGGATGCAGGAGAAAAAAGTTTTACCAATAAAAACAAAAAATCTAGTAATTTTCATCATGAAAGGTCAGCAGCAAGACATTGGTAAATTAAATAAAAAGATAGATTATGCATAAAAATAGTTGTTTTATTTAACATTTAATTATTGGAGGCTTGCATAGATTATGATTTTGACAGACTGATTTTAATCATGTTGAGGAGTACAGAATCTTTATTGTGCAAGTGAGATAAATAAATGCTCACATTTAGTCTGGAACTACAATAACCATCATGTTTACACACAACGCCTCTGCACTTATTTTTCTCAACATGGGGGCAGGAGAGCTGTCAGTCAAATTAATGTGAAATATATAATAAATATATACTAAACAGATATTTAGTTGTAAATTTGAAAAGTAATGCGCTACTTTACTAGTTACTTGGAAACTCAAGTTACTTGTAATGTGTTACCCCCAACACTGTTATGGACGACAATAATTAAAGGTAGAGTAGTCAATTTCGGAGCGGCTAGCAATAGCTTTGAAAGCATCCACCCTCCCCTGAAGCGTCTACAATGTCACGCCTACTTTAAAGGGGTTATGAAGTGGATTGTTTTTTTATATATATTTGTTGAGGTGCACTTATATTGTTAGTAGTTATTTTTACGGCATAAAATATATTTTAGAAATAAAAGGCAATTTTCTATCCTGATTTTAACCCTCTGGCTAAAAGGTGCAGTGTGTGAATTTTAGTGGCATCTAGTGGTGAGGTTGTGAACCACCCAAAGCTAACCCCTCCCTTTCGAAGCACATAGAGAAGCTACGGTGGCCGTCTCTAAATTACGGTTAGGACATGGCGCGAACGCAGCATAATCTCGTTGTTTTGGTGCAGGAGAAACTGTAAAAGGCATCTGCTTTTCGCAAAAACAATCCTTTCAGACAGTTATAACTTGACTACATGTTTTATTCATATCAGATACACATTATATAGTTAACTATAGTTTACTCTATTCTTCTCCCAGTTCACCGGTCACTTACTTTCATGTATTTCGTGAGACGTGAATTAATTTACGTGAAATCCGACAAATCCAATTCTCTGATGCGCAAACTAACATGGCGCCGCCCATCGCGCAGTATAGATCAACTAACACACATTCACTCACACGTATTTGAAAATCACAATATCAGATAGTTCATGACATAGTAAGCAAGTTTGTGTATATTTTGAATATAAAAGAAAAAGCTAAATAAACCCGATACAGCGCTATTGTGGCTGCGGTGTGTCATGTGAGAAGCATGACGCGTCACCATGGAAACAATAAGGCGATGCGTTCTAAAATATTTAGCCAGAGATGTAAAAATATTTATGACCATATATATTTCTGCAAAATAAAGCTGAAGCTTGAAGCTGGTTTGTAGCATACCAAGAAAACAGACTACTGCTGTTATTACTGTAACTGTTATTAGTGTTAAATTAGTTGTAGTTTGGTTAGGTGGCTTTAGTTTTACTGTGAATTTGTTTAGTAAATTGTGTTTTGTATTTATTTATATTTATATATTTAAGCATACTTTAAACTTGTAATAAAGTTTTAAATTTAAAGGTCCCGTTCTTCGTGTTTTTTTGAAGCTTTGATTGTGTTTACAGTGTGCAATATAACATGTGTTCATGTTTCGCGTGTAAAAAAAACAGTATTTTTCACACAATTTACTTATCTGTATACCGCTGTTTTCACTGTCCTAAAAACGGCTGATGACTTCCTTGTTCTATGAAGTCCCTCCTTCAGAAATACGTAACGAGTTCTGATTGTGCCAGCGGTTCCCGTGTTGTGATTTGACAGCAGCTTAGCGCACGTAACTTGCACGGAAAGGTCACGCCTCTTAACGGGAGATATCTGCGCTTAATGATCTCTACAGCGTCCCTGGGAAAGCCAAACAAAGGTGATTTGACTCCGGGATGAAAATAACAGCGTCTCGACGACATGGCGACAAACACACTCAAACGCACCACTTCCTTTTCTCCACGCAACACTTCCTCTTCTCCACGTGGGACAGCAACAAGACCACGCCCCCTTTTTCGCGTATTCTTGTGGGCGGAGGTTAGTCTGTTCTACTGACTGACGTAATTAATGAAGGAAGTACCAGGATGTAGTCCAAGCCGGCCGTTCGCTGTAGGCTTTGAAAGGGAACTTCTGTTAAATAAAATATCTCGCTTGGCATTGAACTTTGAGCTTTATAATTTTACAGGTATTATTTATGCTCTAACAGCAACATCACACACTAACTAAAGTTTGAACAGTGGGATCACGAAGAACGGGACCTTTAAATAATAAAAAAAAAAATCAATAAAAAGCCATTCTTTAATCTCATCCACCTCATTTTGTGGCTCTTTTTTTTATTTTTAAGTATCGGTTCAGGCACCGGTACCGTTTTAGAAGTATTGGTTTGGTACCGGTATCGGTAAAAACCAAACGATACCCAACCCTATACTGACGCGGTTTGTTTAGTTCGACGGCGTATACAGTCAGACACAGAGCAGTGCAGAAGAAGGCAATCAGGGCTTTGGAGCATGAGATGGAAATAAATGAAAGAGAAGATACACTACCTGCTGATGAAAATCCTCTCAGTTCGTGGCAAAACGTTATATGTATCCACATATTGCGCAGCTGGCAAAGACATACTTGATCATACCTCAGCGAAAAACGCTCAGCACTCGCTGCAGGTCAAGTTGACTGTTTGGTGTTTTTGACGAACAATATGTAGATGTTTAGTAAGGATGCCACAATTCTCAATATAATATTGAACCGTTCGGTACAGCATTCACGGTTCAATACGTGCTTGTGAATTGCGTCTTTTTTGGTTTTGCATTTAAATAATTATTTTTCTACAAATTCTACCATTTGCCTCCATCCCAATATACTGAACAACGTGACATACATTCACATCACACATTAGTGGTGGAGTTATACTCACGGAACAAATTTATTCACAATCACGAAAGTTCATTATTTGCATGCGTTTTAAAGTGCTTATGCGCGGTTTTAACATGCGCTTTTCCGAGCGCGCGCACTAAACGCCTGTCAAACACATGATTACTAAGTAGTCTTACTGCACTGATACTGTCAAATACACACAGGGTTAACATAAACACAGTCGGTTATGTCTAAAGTGAAAGTTAAATCGGCGTGTGTCTGTATATTAGATGCACGCAGGTCTTAAATTGACAGCAGCGCAGCCTAGTGAACACACTGTCCTTAAAGGGACAGTTCACCTCTAAAATTGTAATTATTTACTCACTCTAATATTGTTCCAAACCTGTATTCATTTCTCGATGACAGAATTTTCATTTTTGAGTGAACTGTCCCTTTAATGTTAATACAACAACAAAAGACAAAGAGAAAATCACTCACTGCTCTTGACTGAAAAACTAATACAGTAGCTTTAATAATCAATGTATATTTTATAGTGAAGTCTATGTAGTGTTTTTTTTTTACATTTATTCATTCAATTTCATACTTAAATGCTGCTGTACTGCTCTGAGCTGCCAGTGTAAATCTTTATATATATATTTATTTTGTATTATAATACACTAGGAATGGGTTTTTTTAAAGTAAAGTTTTAAGTTTAAGTAAGGTTTTTCAATTCTTTTAAGTAAAATAAATAAAGAAATAGTGTATTTTCTCCTTAAAGGTCCCGTTCTTCGTGTTTTTTTGAAGCTTTGATTGTGTTTACAGTGTGCAATATAACATGTGTTCATGTTTCGCGTGTAAAAAAACACAGTATTTTCTTCACACAATTTACTCATCTGTACACCGCTGTTTTCACTGTCCTAAAAACGGCTGATGAGTTCCTTGTTCTATGAAGTCCCTCCTTCAGAAATACGTAACGAGTTCTGATTGTGCCAGCGGTTCCCGTGTTGTGATTTGACAGCAGCTTAGCGAACGTGGCACGGTTCCTGTGTTGTGATTCGACAGCAGCTTAGCGCACGTAACTTGCATGGAAAGGTCACGCCTCTTAACGGGGTGATGTATGCGCTTAATGATCTCTACAGCGTCCCTGGGAAAGCCAAACAAAGGTGATTTGACTCCGGGATGAAAATAACAGCGTCTCGACGACATGGCGACAAACACACTCAAACGCAACAATTCCTTTTCTCCACGCGACACTTCCTCTTCTCCACGTGGGACAGCAACAAGACCACGCCCCCTTTTTTCACATTTTCTTGTGGGCGGAGGTTAGTCTGTTCTACTGTTCTACTGACGTCATTTATGAAGGAAGTACCAGGATGTAGTCCAAGCCGGCCGTTCACTGTAGGCTTTGAAAGGGAACTTCTGTTAAATAAAATATCTCGCTTGGCATTGAACTTTGAGCTTTATAATTTTACAGGTATTATTTATGCTCTAACAGCAACATTACACACTAACTAAAGTTTGAACAATGGGATCACGAAGAACGGGACCTTTAACCTCTTGCTGTTCCTGTCGCTTAAGAATAGAATAGCAAAAAACTGATGTGACAAGCCATCAGAACCGAACCGAACCGAACCGAAAACCGTGGTTTAAAACCGAGGTATGTATTGAACCGTGGACTAACTGTATTGTCGCATCGTTAATGTTTAGTGAGTGGAAATGGATTGTTTCTGAATGTCCATTTGCTATTTCGTGTTCACATTATACGTTGTCTGTTGAAACGTGTTTTCTCAGCTTACTGAAGCACTTGCAGTTTTATGCATTTTCCGTACATGCTCATAATGAAATTATATTTTATTTAATAACAATTGTTTGAAAAGTTAATGCACTGTAAAAAGTGAATTTCATTTCAATAATAGATGCGATGCTTGATTACATTTGCTTGTTGCGCTCGCTTGCGCCCTCTTGTGGGCATAGGAGACAATACAGTACTTTTCCCTTCTACCATTTAGTATTGCCTTTAGAATTCGAGTATAATTCGAATTTTGATAATATTTAAGAAAGAATTTCGAATTTAGCTTTTCAGCCATTTTGACAGCCCTACTCTGCATAGCTTCACGGAATGCGCTGATGACGTATGTTTTGCGCGAGCAGAGTGCGCGGAGGAATGGAAATGTTGACAGGCAGCCAGGTAGGACATTATATAATTGAAATGATTGGATGAAGACCACTTCTATCATTGAATGCTATCCGGATGTAAAGAGAGTTAACCAAAAAAAAAATAGTTTATGAAAAAGTGCCTATTATGAGTGTTATTTTTACTTTTACAACATAAACAAGAAATATAAACAAGTTAATATTCGATAACTTACAGTTAACACTGAAAAGCATTCTGTTCTGGAGCAGTGTATGTGAGTGGAACGGAGTGACAGATTTCCCCGCCCTGCTGTAATCACTCTGGATTTTCCCGAACACATGTTTTTTTCGGGGTTTTTTTTCCTCTCCAGAAAACACGTGCTCAGATTTTGGGAAAACGCTTTTCCACACAGCTCACATACTCCGGTATGGAATGACGTAAACAAAAGCGGAGTCATACAATCAGTAAAATGTCTCATTGCGCAATACAAAATATCAGCACTCTTGGAGCAAACTGGTGTTTTTTGACATTATACATTTTCAAACTATGCTGATTCTGTGCCACTCCCAAGATGTACACAAACTGCTCACATTTTGTCAAGTCAGTTTTGCTTAATATGTAGTAAACATTTAGATTAGGGCACATTGAAAACATTCACTTATTCAATTGAAAGTCCTAGTCTATAACTGTTATGACAGAATTGTGAGGCTTTTTTGAAAAATGTTACTCATATTATTCACAAACTTTGTTCGTTCCTGCTGCACCACTACTGACACAAGAAATTATTTAAGCTTTTGTTTGCTTTAAAAGCCCTTTGGGTCAGACAAGTATTTGATTCATTGAATATGTGGAGACTGGGAGGTATTACAGTGCATTAAACTGTACACTAAGTTGAAATAATTACAATGGAATTTGACAAATACAGGCAATCAAAGCTATATTTTAAGGCAGCTTTTGAGTAACCAACTTAATACAGATTATACTTCAGATTGATTTCATTCTCGTTTATTTAAAAAAAAACACACACTTAAGGCCATGTAAGGAATTCAAGGCTGCCATATGTGGCTTTGTCTGAATACTCACTTTTGCTCTAGAAGCATTTTTCACCAAGAGCTCTTTTGCTGTCTCTGAAGCAACTGCGATTTTAATTGTTTGGCTCAACTTGCTGTGGCATAAGAACTAGAATGATTGCACTTCTAATTGCAGCATTATCCATCAGAAGCAACAAGATCAACATCATTAAGTGAAGCTGAACAGACTAGGCCAGAAGACTCTTCTTATTAAACCCTCCGTCTGCGCAAGTTAATGCTTGCCTTTACCTTTGCTTTCATCCTGTAATAGGGGCAATGCTTCATGGTCCATTACTCACAGTTCAAAGCAACAGCAATAAGTAGCTTAAGCCTTGTAAAAGATGGCTTGATAAAATCATTTTTTTTAAAAGGAGATTGTGGAGTCGAGTTTATTTGTGTGTTTTTTTGCATATCAACCTAATGGTTTTTTTTCTTCTTTTCAGATACCGTACTCGATTTCGTCCGACTTACAAGATAGCATACAAGACTGTGACAGAGTTAGAATGGAGGTGCTGCCCTGGATACCAGGGCCCAGACTGCAGAGAAGTGAAAGGCTCTCCAAACAGCCAGATGGAATATCCACAATCATACCCACAAAACCCACAGCATGGACAAACTCGACCTGCACAAAGTACGTAGTTTGGAAAAGTATGGAATTTGATTTGAGCCATTTCCAGGTTTGGATAAGTGTGGAAACAAGAACTAATAATATGAACAAATATTTGTGTTTCTAGACTGGTGCCCATATTCAGTTTTCTAAAATATAAAATTAAGAATTTCTTAAAAATAAATGTATCGTATAAAAAAAGAAAATCGCAATAAGCCTTGTGCTTTGTTACTTTTGATATGAAAAAGTCTCAGCTTTCAAATTCTGTCCATTTTATTACAAAATTCAAACAAACACTGTGGCATGACAGATCGCTGTAGCATCTTAGTGTTGGCGCGGGTTGTCTGCGGGTTAAACCCACAAACCTGGCAACCAGGCACAGAGCGCACATGAACGGATCATATCTTTCACTTTACTACTAGTTACATTACGAAATAAACACGAATGAACATCAGAAGGATGAAAGATACAGTACAACTTACCAAAATCTGTCTCATAATTGCTCAATCCGTGTTTCAACCGTGGAAGGACGGAAAAAAAAAATGTGTAGAAACATAATCATGCCATTCAAAAGTTATAACGTTACTCCTTATGTATAATTTAAATGTAAGTAGCCTATTCAGATCAGTTTATTTTAACCTTCAATATTATCATCATAATATAGGCTACCAACTGGGGTTCCCTGTATATTTTACAGCATTAGTTGAATGTTACGTCCCAAATGAGTCTAGGGGTTTAAGTGGACGAACAAGCCCTGCCACAGCACCGCAAGCAAGCAGATCACGTTCAAAGCCTTTATTTATAGCCTATAAAACAGAAACAAGGTATTTCAAAAGAACAACAGAAATAGGAAGCTTTAAAGGGGCAAGGCCAAAATAACAAACTAAAGAATTCTGCCCTGAGAGTTAAAACCTTTAACTAAACTACTCAACGAAAAACAAATTAACAACACAAATATACACTAACTCCCTGCCTCACCATAAAACAGAAGAAAAACAGATTGCAACAAAAATGGCACCCATCAACCATACGAATGTAAAACAGTTCAACACAATAAGCTGGGCAGGCCACAGACAGCACTCTGGAGAATGTTTCTCAACTTCATAGGAACTAGAGGCTCTTCTCTGCTTTTATGCTGCCCCATTCCTGGTTGGTAAGCAGGCGCAGCTGGGGACAATTAGATACCTGCCAGAGAGAGTGAGAGGGAGGAGCCAGAGAGAAAACAAAGGAAAAAGCACACAACAGCACACCCAAAATACACTTCTTAAACAAAGATACACACGTGACAGTCAATAACCCACTTATAAAAATAATCAGAGAATACGCGTCAGAGGTCATATGCAGGTTTTAAAGGGGTCAAAAAAAATTATACTGTTGTCTGAGGTCAACTTATGACGTTTGTGTGGTTTTTACATTCAAAAACATAATAATGAATAAGTAATAGGCTATTTTCTGCCTCAGTTTTTTGAGACTTGGACTGAAGACTTGGAAGTAAACGTCCACGGCTAGGGTTAGATAAGATTTGCATATTTAATGAGCTTCAGCTCCCCTGTCAGTACATGTGGGAATTGTTTTGAAAGCGTGTGGGGAAACGTCAACCGGAATGAATCGCCCACAGGGCTCGCAAAATATCTTTACCAAACAAACACAATGATTTATCTCTCATCCACCCGCGATTTATTGGAATGTTATTTTTTAGTTAACGTTACTTGGCCCGCCCGATCGATGAAAATAACCACGAACCGTACACACACACGCGCGTGCACTGGCCCAGAAACAATGAACCAACGATTCTTCAGCCTTTGACAGCGTGCTAAGGTATGTTCAGTTAGACATGTAAACATAATCAATACGATCTGTAACAATGCAATACTATCACATATAAAAAAAAAATTTTTCTCACATTAGTGTGTTGCTTTATTCATGTAATCTCATCCTGTCTGCAAATCCAGTCTCTTGTTTACAAACGAATCCGTGGTGAAATGAAGGAACAAACGCAATGTCTTCCCCACGTGAGCTGGATATTCATTAAAGCTACACTGTGTGATATTTTCCCCCATCTAGCGGTGAAAAGGTATATGACCATATATGTCCCTCTTTGGCTAATGTACTTTCAAGATGGAGGGGCAACATGGCGACCCCCATTCGAACCCCTTACCCGTATGTATTTTCAATGGCATATTATAAACTTACGAGAAAACTTTATTACTTGAAAGAAGTAAATATACATTAATGAGCACATATATTTTTGAAAGAACTAAGTGTTTTTAGCTAAGAATAAACTAAAAAAGTTACACAGTGTAGCTTTAAAAATACAGTTCATCCATGCATTCATAATTTTGGAATCCGAATTAAGCTTATGTGGTATGTTTACTGCTTAGAAATTAGATGCGGTTTAGCTCTCTCTGTAGGCCTATGTCATGTTAGTGGTACGAGTCGGTGGGCGGCGCTACAGAATCAGGAGTTCTTTTTCTGTTGAGGACGATGGCGTCAAGGTGTGGCATATTCTGAAATCGATCGTTTGCTGGGCCTGGTGTCTATAACAGCTTTGCTTTGACTAACAAGGAAGTTTTCAGCTCTGAAACCTACAGGATATTCATACTTACAATGACCTTTTATATATCAAAAACTCAAGGGAAAGTTGATTTCTCAATTCATCACCCCTTTAAAGTGTTTTAGGTTTCTTCTCATAATGTAAGCATTATCACTTCGAAAAAAACTATGAAAAACAGAGAAAATTAAGATATTTTTAGATAGAACTACTATTTACCAAAAATAATGCTTAAAATAATGATGTATGAACTATATATATATATATATATATATATATATATATATATATATATATATATATATATATATATATATATATATATATATTCACTTATTATTGGCTGTTAACTCCTTATTTTTTTTATTTTGTTACCACAGGGCCAGGGCGCCGAGAAATCGGACAATATGATATCAGACGAGGAGCTGACAAAACACGCATATTGGAGGAAGAAGTGCAGCGTCTCTCACAGACTGTGCTGGATCTTCAAGCAGCCATGACAGGTATGGCTGAGAACCTGCGGACAGACTTACAGGAGGACACCAGCAAGATGCTCATTACCCTCCTCAATGACAGGACTTTACCTGACAGCGCAAGAACAGGAGGCACTGAGGAGAGCGTGGTGCAGCTAGATGGCCACCAGGCCATGAGAGGCCACAACCATGGAGAAAAAGAAATAGAGACGCTGATGGCCAGGCTCAACGATATGACAGATGCTCTCAAAAGCAAAGACGAAGCTCTTGAGGAACTGAGGGGAACAGTGACAGGGCATGACGGGCAGATCCGAATGCTTATGGATAGTACCTCTCAAGGCCTACCAGTCACAGGTGCCGCTGCTCAAGATATAGACATCCTTCAGACTTATATTGATGGGAAGTTTGAGAAGCTCAAGAAGGAGATTGTCGTAAACATGGAAGACGAGATGACTAAGCTGAAAAATACGTGTGAAAAAGCATGTGGAGAAGGAAAGGAAAGCGGCTATTTGAGCCTCACAGATCTAGTGCACAACAAGGAAGCTGATCTTAGAAAGGAGATACGTGAGCTCAGATTGGATTTGTCCATGTCAGATGGTCTAATACGCGCGAACCGTCAAATAGACATTGGGAAAGATGATGGTGACTACAACGACTTGAGGAAGGAACTTGTTCGAGTGGCAGACGCCCATCGTGTCCTGAACGCAAGAGTGGACAACGAGCTAGAGCATCTGTCCTCGCTGAAGATGGAAGACGTGCTTGGTTCACGCATTGAGGACCTGGAGGACAGGATGAATGTCACTGAGAGGAACGCGGAGGCTTATTGCTTCTATGTGGATGAAAAACTTACCAAGGAAATAATGGATGAAGTAGCTATGCTACGTCAACTTCTGGACCAGAAACTCAATGCTATGCAGGATCAGTTCACTACCATGTTGATCGAGATGAGCAACAACACCTTCCCGGTGATGTCCAGCGATTCTGTCGATGGACTGCAAACTCAGGTTAACGCTAACAGGCACCTTATACAGGGGTTGGAGGACAAGTTTAATGCCATTGGGCAGATAAGCTCAACCGACGGCAAAACCAACCTACCTACTGATACCCAAAAGCCAGAAGGTCTGGATAGTCTTGTAAAGGTCTTGAGAAATGATCTGAATGTTTTACGTTCTGATTTTATGAACAGCGTAGCAAAGCTTAGAGGATTAGAGGATACTGTCAGGATGTCACCTGAGAAACAATTCATCAATGCACATATGCAGGACACCCACAAAAGACTTAATGCTTTGACTGACACCGTTAATGGCTTGACTGGAGCTATAACTGGATTGGGAGACACAGTTAGCGAATTTAGCCAAGACCTTCACACTTTGAACTCTACGTGTTGCCAGACAGGACAGGTAAGCGGTCCTTTTCTCCAGGTAGAAACTGGCAAACCAGCCCACAACCAGATTGAGGAGCTAAAAGACAAAGTGGATGCGCTGAACGCTCATGTGACCACGGAGTTGAGCATGTGCAAGTTCAAAACAGCTGGCGTAGCTGAAGGTGTGTCGGTGGTGGGTGACAGGGTGACGGCTCTGGAGAAGATCTGTGGAAGGCTTGACGGTGGGACAAGCAATATCCAGGAGCTTTCAGGGGAATTGGAGAGAAAGGTGGCACAGATGAACCGCACTCTGGGCAGTCATTCAGGAGAAATCACAGCCCTTCAGAACTCCCTTCTGAATTTTCAGAGCCAGCTAGCAGGAATGGCTAAGCAGATCCTTAAGGACCATACAAGTAAAGAACAAGGTAAGCTTTCAGATGTTAGGCAAAATGAGGAAGCCAGAGAAACCCGTTTTATGTTTTTAACTGGTTAGTGTTGGAAAATGGAAACAGAAGCATCTGAAAGTCAGTCTTTGTATTTGCCTTCCAACTTGAAAGTACCAATTTGTGTGTAGTCATCTATTGGGATTTGGTACCAAATGTGGTATTTCCAACAGTTTGGAGTCTATGGCATGCTATGTTTCGCAGTGGAACCTTTTCCATACTGAACCAATAATGGGATACATATACAATAACCTGTTTGCCCCAAGCTGTTGAGAGGCAGGGGGCCAGCAAAGGTTTCCTGTGTCCTTTGAATGTGCCTGTAATATGTCAAAACAACAGTTAGGCACATTGGAATGGATCCTTTTGCTTTTAATTTCCACAAATCCTTAGTATGTGATCTGTATGTAACTTGATCAATCATAGTTTTCATTTTTCTAACATAACATGCCTTTTGAAAGCATAAATTATTTATTATTTTCCTGAAATCCTAACATGTTTAATTCACTTTACTGGTCCTCATCTGTACATTTTACCAATGCAAAACTATATACAACACAGTAAATATGCATAGTGTAAAGTGTGTTTATATTTAGCATCACAGAAACATTGGTATTTAGTGTTCAGTGGTCTTTATGAGTGGAGAAGTTGTGTGGTCTGCGAGTATCTTTTAGTCATGCCTAGCTTTCTCCGCCTATAACATTTAGACCTGGCGAGCGAGTTCAGTTGCAGGGAAATCTGTTACTCATTAAGCTGCAAAGTCAACGTATGGGCCTCAGGAGGTGACGAATTCCCACACCCCTCTGCAGATGTTCAGCTACGAGACGACTGTGATGTCACTAGAGAACATATATTCTCTTAAACTCCCGTTAAAGGGTGATGTCATCATTCCTGATAAGGGTGGAGGTCCGTCTCTTGCAGAAACAAAAGCCGTTTTCCCAAGTGCTCTGGTTAAACAGCAGGCAGACTGTGTTAATGGGCCTTTTGTCAAAGATCTGCATATATCCATGCAGTGTTAATACACAATAAATGTGTCCTTTAACCTAAAAAAAAGTGTTGCAGCCAATTAAAAAGCTAAGTCCGATGGGGTCTGTAGTAAAGAGTTTCCTGCACTATAGACAGTGCAACCAGTGTGAAAACTCATTAAAAATCTGTGTAAAGCAAAAAATGTAAATCTAAAACAATACATTTATTTATTATTGACATTATCTCATAATGTGGGAATTAAATTCAACTTCTTTATTTCCAAATTTCTATTCCTTACAGGTACTAAAAATAATCGATAATGGAATTGGAATCATTAAAAGGAATCCATCGAATTTTTCTTGATTCCCATCTCTAGTTGTGGGATATGATACGGTTAAAATTTTCAAGTCAGAAACACAATAGCCCTTATCCCTGAATAGCTTCAGCATTACTCAAACTCTTTGGCCGCTGATCATGGCAGAGGCGCATTGCACAATCCTGGAACGGCCCATCCAGCTGTGTTTCTGTGACAAAGCGACCAAGCTGAGTTTCTTGTAATTTACTCTAATGGCTCTTCATTGATTTTTCATTAGTTTTGTCTTCATGGTTCAGGGCATCAATTAAGCCTGGGAATGTTTGAGGGCTGCATAGAAAACACCCTCAACTAATGTTGATTCAATTTTCTGCCCGCAAATCAGGCGTGTTCAGAAAACTCCTCACTGTTTGCTTTGGAGACAGTGACTTAATTTCAGTTCTTGAATACATCTTGAACTGTTTCCATGTTCTGTGGAAACATTTGTTTGGCAATCGTGTTGTTTAGCATTCTCCTGATACCCCCAAAAATGGATATGAACTTTGAATAGTGTCCCCTTCCTCCCCACGCTCTTATCAGCTGTGTCCTCGTTGCTTTCTCTCTCTTCCTGCTGATTAATATCTCTCTGTCAAGAGGATGCCAGGGAAGCTCTTTCCTGCTCTCACTGATTGTGTTTATACTCTTGTTTTACCTTATGCAACATTGTGTGAAGCCATAAACAGACTTTTATATGCCAAATTTGAAGGTGTTCCCACTTGGGCCGCGGTTAAAGTTCCCCTAACGTTTTCACCAGCATGAACCGGGTGCTATTTCAGAGCTAGTGCTAGTGCCGGTTCGACTAACGAGCCTTCTAAGAACCGGTTTGCCTTTCCACGGGCTAGAGAGCCGCCACAGAGCCAGGTCTTATGTCACTGTATACGTCTCATCTTTCTCAGCAACGCTAGCGAGGCAGTGGGAAACACAAACACACCAGGCTTGTTCGAGATGCATCGGCGCTGCTCAGACCGATCAGCGTATTATATAAGTACTGCAAGAGCGATTCAAAAGCATAAGGAGTCGTATATGCTCTCTTTGATGTCATACAGCGACCGGTCTGCACATCGCCGATGCATCTCGAACAAGCCTTCCATCAACAATGGCGAACGTTGCGTTACTATTGATGCTCATGGCTTTACGATCCTACATCGGCATCAAAACACAGCGGATCCAACGCATTCGTGCAGCTCAGAGACGGAGTCAATTGAGCAGCTATTAGCTCGATTAGCTTCTATTTCAAAAATGGCGGTCACAAGTTTGTGTTCGTCTTGGTCACGGTAACCCCGCCCCTGACGCAAGCGGTTCTTACTTCTAGACCAGCAATGTTTTGGTGCTACTTAAGAACCACTTTTCCTGGTTCGGAGCTGGTGCTTTGGGTGTCGAAAGACAAAGAACCGATTTGAAACTAGGCTCTGGCTCCGAACCAGCACTCAAACTGCCTTGGTGGAAAAGGGGTATGGGTCTAGAGAGGAACCAATGTGGAAGTTCTCAGACTGGATCAAGCCAAGAGTCTGATCATTACAGCAGGGTACAGCTTTAGTCGTTTTACTCTGTGTGTGTTTGTGTTCATGTATCCATGCACAAAATCACCACACCCCACTGAGCTTTTGGCCTTCCAAAGCGAAACTGTCAACAAAAAGACCATTCAGATCTTCCATTCATCAAATAAATATGCTTTTAAATAAGGCTCTCCACATCACAGGGTGGTGAATCCTTAATTTCAGCTGAGTGCTTTTGACTCATTTAACCCACAGCTTTGTGTCGCCTGAGTCCCTGTATCCGGTATTTAAAATCAGCATCGCCGTGATTTACACTGAAACATGTGTTTGTCTTGCTGCCGTGAGGCATTATGCGTGTGATGAGTCTGTTATTTGCTCAGACTGCCAAAATGGCTTCTGGGAAACACATAGATAGATGCCTATTATCCCTTGAGAGATTTAATGTATGTGGGTGGGAATATGTTTGTGTGAAATCCGATATTTGGGCTGCATCTTAAATGTGGACAAACGGCACTGACGCAGGATTTTAGCTGTGCCCATTTTGCTAGAATGAGATGATTAGCTTTAAAGTGAACCCATGGGACTCAAGCTCCGCCCCTCTTTTGAATCACTTCCTACTACAGCCAATAGAATCTGGAATCCAAATAGACCCTAATGTCAGGAATGACGCATTACTTCTCAATTTAGACAGCAGCATCTGGTAGGACGGGAAAGTTGTTTTCTCGCATCCCTGTAGAAAAGCTTGTAACCCACTGACAGTGAAAGGGGATTCAAGAAAAAATGTGAGGTTTTGGAAAAGCGTGAAAGAGGTGCAAGATCTTTAGGGCTGGAAGTGTGAGCTGGAGAAAAAAAGCTTTTCTCCCTCATTAGACTTCAAGCTGAGAGCACTGCACAAAGAACAAAAGCCTATGTAAGTGCATTGTGAAGTTCCAAAACACTTGAATTTAACGTTAAAACTCTCTGTGGTGTTTTATTTACAAGCACTTTTAAAGTTTTTTAAAGTTTGGCTGAAATATTAACAGCTTTTACATAGGTTTTACAAATATGTGTTGTGGCAAACTGAAATTCCCATAACCATATATGTTTGTGTTTGGGTCAGGGATGTCCTGTATATCAAATAAACGGACATTTCACTCAGAAAGGAAAATTCTGTCCTCATTTACTCACCATCATGTCATCCCAAAACCGTATGACATCTGTGGAACACAAAGGAAGATATTTTGTGATATGTCTGGTTTTTCTCCACACAATGAAGTCCGTAGTGACCAAAACTGTTTGCCAGCATTCTTCAAAATATCTTATATTGTGTTCCACAGAAGAAAGTGTAAGTCATACAGGTTTAAGAACACATGACGGTAATGCAGAGTTCACACCGATTTTAGCCCAAATTTTGACTCACCAACAGGTTTTGCGAAAATCGCAGACAAATGCCTGAAATCATAGACTAATCGGTGCACAATCACACAGTGTGAATTATCAAAGACGCGATCAGAGAGACTCGCCAATGAGTCGCCGACAATCGTGAGATTTTTGGCATGCTAAATATCTGGACCTGTTGGCGATTCAAACTCTGAAAATTACATCGGCGATGACCTACAGCCAATGAGAGAGCGAGATACAGGGCATCGGGAAGTTCGGGGAGGAGTTATAGACCAGAATATCAGTATTTTAATAGATACATTTACAATTATATCAAACAGAAACAAAGCACAAGCAACATTTGCTTGACCAGCCGCAACAGCAGCACATTGCAAAATGATTTATTTACCTCAAACTCTCTTTGCAGAACACAATCCTTGCTCCCTGTGTCTCCCCAACCATTTCCTCCGCCATAATCTTATTTCTTTTTCTCCTTTTTGCTGTAAATCAGCACCCAGACAGTTTGGATCGCAAGTTTCTGCACTGCAGTCTATATTTTTAATAACAATTCCAGTCTCGCGCGAGAACTCCAGTCTGATGCACGTGTGATCTCCCGCTGTTTCCTTGTTACACAACGTAGCTTGCGGACGGGACAGAGCTGTCGGCGATTCTTCGACTTGTACAGTCATGCAGTGTGAAACCCCCTGTCGCCGATCCATCGTGCAGTGTGAACACAGCAGTGACTGAATGCTGGCCCAGATAGTCATGCAGTGTGAAAAGAGCAGTGATCCAACCAGTTTGAAAATCGTGCTGTCTGAACTTGGCATAAGTAAAAAGCAGAATCCTAAAACTATACCTTTAATCGGTTCATTTATTCAAAACCACATTAAAAATGCTATTCACATGTACACTCACCTAAAGGATTATTAGGAACACCTGTTCAATTTCTCATTAATGCAAATATCTAATCAACCAATCACATGGCAGTTGCTTCAATGCATTTAGGGGTGTGGTCCTGGTCAAGACAATCTCCTGAACTCCAAACTGAATGTCAGAATGGGAAAGAAAGGTGATTTAAGCAATTTTGAGCGTGGCATGGTTGTTGGTGCCAGACAGGCCAGTCAGAGTATTTCACAATCTGCTCAGTTACTGGGATTTTCACGAACAACCATTTCTAGGGTTTACAAAGAATGGTGTGAAAATGGAAAAACATCCAGTATGGGGCAGTCCTGTGGGCGAAAATGCCTTGTTGATGCTAGAGGTCAGAGGAGAATGGGCCGACTGATTCAAGCTGATGGAAGAGCAACTATGACTGAAATAACCACTCGTTACAACCGAGGTATGCAGCAAAGCATTTGTGAAGCCACAACACGCACAACCTTGAGGCGGATGGGCTACAACAGCAGAAGACCCCACCGGGTACCACTCATCTCCACTACAAATAGGAAAAAGAGGCTACAATTTGCACAAGCTCACCAAAATTGGACAGTTGAAGACTGGAAAAATGTTGCCTGGTCTGATGTGTCTCGATTTCTTTTGAGACATTCAGATGGTAGAGTCAGAATTTGGCGTAAACAGAATAACAACATGGATCCATCATGCCTTGTTACCACTGTGCAGGCTGGTGGTGGTGGTGTAATGGTGTGGGGGATGTTTTCTTGGCACACTTTAGGCCCCTTAGTGCCAATTGGGCATCGTTTAAATGCCACGGCCTACCTGAGCATTGTTTCTGACCATGTCCATCCCTTTATGACCACCATGTACCCATCCTCTGATGGCTACTTCCAGCAGGATAATGCACCATGTCACAAAGCTCAAATCATTTCAAATTGGTTTCTTGAACATGACAATGAGTTCACTGTACTAAAATGGCCCCCACAGTCACCAGATCTCAACCCAATAGAGCATCTTTGGGATGTGGTGGAACGGGAGCTTCGTGCCCTGGATGTGCATCCCACAAATCTCCATCAACTGCAAGATGCTATCCTATCAATATGGGCCAACATTTCTAAAGAATGCTTTCAGCACCTTGTTGAATCAATGCCACGTAGAATTAAGGCAGTTCTGAAGGCGAAAGGGGGTCAAACACAGTATTAGTATGGTGTTCCTAATAATCCTTTAGGTGAGTGTATAGTACCATGACTTACACATATTCTATAATGTTGAGCATGTTTTAAATTAATCATGAAAAATGATGGTGATATTATAGGGGGGTGTAAAGTTAAAAATGTAAGTCATGCATCTGTCCAGTGTCCATGATGAAGAAAAAAAAGCCTCATTAAATAATTGAAAGTATTGCATACACCACGCACGCACGCACGCACACACACTTTTAACATGAACATTTAAATATATATTTTTTTAAATAATGGTATGAAAACCATATGAAACCAACTTAAATACAAAGAGTATGTTTCTTGTGTTCTTTTTTTTTTTTTAAGTTTATTTTCCTATATTGTTGATACTTACACTACCATTCCAAAGTTATTTAAATAGAAAATATATTAGAAATTGTAGTAATATTCCAAACTTTTACAGACCCTAAATGGGTAGTGTATGTCATTGACCTGTTTATTTAATGGCCATTGGGGTGTATTATCCTAAATCTTGTTTTTATGTATTTATTTTCTCACAGGACTGCCTGTTCGGCAAGCTAGACCTGTGCCTGTCCCAGTCCCTGACACTAAAGCTCCAACACAACCCATGAGACCTTATGTTCCTCATATCCACATACCTTTGATCATACCCCATAGAACAGTGCCAGCCCCCTCCAGTCCCCATGTGCACCAGCCATACGTCCCACACCAGCCCTACTTCCTTCAGCCACCCAGCAGCCCCAGGCAACCCATTCATTCCGTACAACCCCACCAACCTGCCGTACACCAGCCAATGGTGGTCACGGGGCAAGCTGGCCCACCTGGGTATGTGCGCAGGGTCACGGTCAGACGGGATCAGAGCTCAGAGGACTCAAAAACACCTGTGAAAGGATTTGCAGGTTCTCCAGGTATGAAGTAGTATTGATTATAGAAATGTTTGGAAGCTCATGCTTGAAACGTCATGAGTATTGGATCGTTTTTCCCCTCTTCCCAAAGGTTATCCTCCTGTCAATCCTGTCTCATATGATACCAAACAAGCTCATTCAACAGGTATATTTTCTTATTGTTTTTTGTAGTGTTTGATTTATAACATATTTAGGTGAAAAAAATGCTATAATTTACAGAATTATGAGTGTTCATTCTCATTACAGTTGCCCATGTCCCATGGAGTCATGCATATCAAAGACCCATTGCTATTCCAGGTAACAAGTTATAATACAATAAAATAGTTAATATCACATTATATTGTAATAAAAAAAGGATTTTTGAATATTCCAGCTATTTACAATTTCTTAACTTGTGAACAGGGTCCAAAATTAACACTTGCCAAGCGCAAGTTGCAAGCAAAAAGCAAGTTCCTTGTCAGTGCCTGCAACTTTATTAGGAACTGCAACATAACACATGGGAAACTGTAAGAATGATAGTCTGATGGAATTGATGTGCATGATGCAAATCAAAGACATAATTTACCCTCAAGAGGTCAAGGATGCCCTATTTTTTACAGAGAGTGCCAGTGTGGTGACTCCAAAATGACAGACTGAGAAACAAAATCATTTTTTTAAATTATTATTATTTGTGCTTTTTGAGAACGTATCTTGAATTATGTTTATTTTTCTTACCCATTGGCAAATAGTTTTTCATAGCATGAACCTTAAATTGATTTATGCCTCATGGATCCGAGTTATGCTTAAAACAATGAATTGATCAATTAGGTAAGAAAAATAAACTTAAGTCAAAGGTACTGTTGCTATTGTTAAGTAAAACTATTAACACTTGTTTTGTTAATTGAAATATAGCTGATATAATATAGCCTGACGTCGTCATACTCAGATTCTAGTCAGAATATGAGTGATGCTGCTCCATAGGGCTGTGATTATGAGGCGTTTGAACCAGGAAAGAAAATGCCTCTGCACTCAAATGGATAGACCTACAACCAATCAGAGCGACGGAGTAAGTGACGCATGTTGAGCCAAGCACAGTTGTCAACAGAACTCGACTGCACGCACGCTGGAAGAAGTAGAAGAAGAAGATCTTTGCCGGTGTTGTAAAAATAATTTAAGGACACGGATTACTTACCAACACGATCATCATTTTTGAGAGAAATAGTGAAGGTGAATCATAGACTGTAAAAAAATATAAACGTAGTGTCCGTGACGTCACCCATAGGATTCTGAAGAGCCGCTTTGAAGCGTAAAGTAGGGTCGAGCTGGCCGTTGCCATTTTGGCAGCGCGTCATCGTGCGTCTCTCCCGGATAACAGAAAATGGGCAAAAAAGCGGGACGTGGCTGGAGCTGAGGTGACGTGATGACTAACAGACAGCAGATAAATGGCTATCCACCTGTCACTCAAAGTGGCCACGCCCTTAATTATGCAGAACTTTAATGCTTTATATAATGTAAACGAATAAAAAATTCACCCCCCTCACAGTTGTCATGAAGGGCAAAATTAGCCGTATAGACCAAAACCACAATTTGTCCCAGACTGTAAACATGTTTTTTTCTGCTGTAAAGTTGGGCATTTTAACATGGGGCTCAATGAGATTCTGCTCCTTCTGGAGCCTGTCCCTAGCAGCCAGTCGATGAATTACAGTTTAAGTCACTTCCATATTGGCTTCAAGAGAAACTGAGGGAGGTTGCCGCTTGAGGTGAATGCATATACGAACAAGTTCTCCATTTAGGATTAGATCGAATTCAACCCAAGCGCTCTTTGGTGACGTGGATGATTACGTTACTGTTGATCATCTGTCCATCATCGTATAAAGCCCGCCCTGACAATTTGATTGGTGAGAACAGCTCCTGTTGCTCCACAACGGATCAAGTCCAGACCGAACTTCCCGACCTCAAATGTTATGGGCGGGGCTAAGCTAGGCTGGCATCCAGGCTAGAAATAATATATAAAATAGACAAAACAAGCTGAAATAAAATAGGTTTAAGGTGAAGTATGAAATGACTAAAACTGAAATTAAATAAAAGCTAAATATTTCGAAATATAGTACAAATGATAAAAGCACAAAAATAAAATGGACAATATAAAAAAATCGAATCAAATAAAAATTATTAATAAAAACTAATAGTATATAAATAATCAAAAGTAAATACGATAAAAAAAATCAGCAAATTAGTTTCATGGCCAGTGAAAATGGTTCTCAATGGACTCACCATTGGCAGTGATGGGAAAGTGAATTTTGGACCCTGCTTGTAATGATCAAAATGTACTTTCTCCGCTCTGCTGGCTCTCTTTCTCTCTGTCAGCCTCGGTGTGAATTAAAAACTATGGGTGGGAGGGCCTTTAATTTCCTACAATGCTCCTAAGTTATGGAACTCATTACCTGCGTCTGCTACGACTTTGGATTGTTTTAAGAAACTTCTTAAGACATCTTTTTAGTCAAGCTTTTAATTTAGAGTTCTAATTTATTACTGTATTTTTTCCTTGTTTGGTTTCTTATTTTGTTCTGTACATGTTGTAGCGCTTTGAGTTTGAGAAAGGCACACTACAAATAAAATTTATTATTATTACTTTCAAGATCAGAATGTCTTACCTCTCTTAAACATGTGATGTTCAAGCATGTCTCTTCTTCTCAATAGTGTCACAGCAGAACTCCTTGACGGACCCATTTTCTTTCTCTGCTGGCCTTACACAGCAAACGTTCTCAGGGGACTTTGGTATCATTCGCTTTGATAGGGTGCTCGTCAATGATGGAGGACACTATAACACTCAGACAGGTAAACAGAAACCCTGATAAGATTCCCAACTGGTTTTACTTCAAGAAAACAGATTTGATAATAGCTTTTTGAGGTTTCCCCACATGGGCTTTCAGTGAACAACCTATAACCTATTTATCCCATATCTCCCCCTCTGTAGGGATCTTCACGGTTCCCACCGAAGGCCGTTATTTGGTGACTGCCGTACTAACAGCTCCGCAGGGCGAGCATGCTGAAGCCGTGCTCTCGGTGTCCAATCGCAGCAAGCAGAAGATGGACACAGCGGGTTACCGGAGTGGCCACCCGCGGCTGACCCGAGATCAGTGCGCGTGTGGGGGGTCGGCGTCCTTCAGCCTCATCCTCCCACTCCAGCAAGGGGACACCGTGGCCTTGGTCCGCACCGCCGGGAAGCTAGCGATCTCTGAATCTAGAGAGATCCTAAACACCTTCAGCGCAATATTCCTCTACTCCCCTCAAGCCAAGAGATAACCCTGTCACTGAGAGGGTTACTAACGGGACTTCGAACACAAATGTAACTATTCATAATGCAAAATTCTCATTAGCAAAATTTCAATGAGGTGAATTGGCGTGACCAACTTGAATGTGTGGAGTGGTATTTCGCCCTCATGTGAAATTCCTAATCATATGAATTCCTATTGAAACGACTGGATTTTGCTGAACAACGGTAAATGTGACCGCACCATGAAAATGTCCTGATAATTTACTCACCCCCATCTCATCCAAAATGTTCATGTCTTTCTTTCTTCAGTTGAAGAAAGAAATTCCGTTTTTTGAGGAAAACATTCCAGGATTTTACTCCACATAATGGACTTCAATGGCAACCAACAATTGAAGGTCCAAATCTATGCAGTTTCAAACGAAGGGCTTCAGAGGCTCTGTGATCCCAGATGAGGAATAGGGTCTAGTAAAACGATCTGTCATTTTCAACAACAAAAAAATGTGTACAAATGTACTTTTTAACCACGAATGCTCGACTTCAGTGTTGTGATTATTCACAGCGTACGTCGTAAAGGTCACGCGTGATGTCGGTGGATGTACCGATCCGGTCCCGAAAAACTCCATCTCATGTTCTCCTTCAACTTCAAAATCGTCTGACATAGTTGTTATACCTTTATTTTTGTCTTTGCACGTTCGTTTTAACACTGGGTTGGTACTTCCACGTACGTTGCGGCCTCGACCTTTCCCAATGACATCACACGCCGGGAAGAATCACAACATCAAAGTCGAACATTCGTGGTTAAAAAGTATATAAATAATTTTTTTCTTGAAAATGGCCGATAGTTTGGCTAGATAAGACCCTGTTCCTCGGCTGGGATCGTGCAGAGCCTCTGAAGCCCTTCCTTCGAAACTGCATTGATTTGGACCTTCAACATTTTGGTTGCCATTGAAGTCCATTATGTGGAGAAAAATCCTGGAATGTTTTCCTCAAAAACTTTCATTTCTTTTCGACTGAAGAAAGAAAGACATGAACATCTTGGATGAGATGGGGGTGAGTACATTTAGAAATGTTCATTTTAAAGTGAACCAATCCTTCAAGACTACTCAATAGAGAGGCTTTGGTTATTTATCAGAAACACAAGATTGAGTTGTGTTACTTAGAAATTTTAAAGGTGGAATGAGTTTGAGGTGTTCAAATATCAATCAGCAATGCACCAAGTTTGTTGCCAAAGAAACGGAGCATACCATTAGCTCTTAGTAGTAATCCCTATATTTGCAACAATCTATATAGTTTCTTGTAAAATTGTGATCTTAAATATCTATAAATGTAAAAGCAGGTTTATATATATTTTTTCAACATTAAATTAACAAATGCATACTTTTATCCTTTTAAAAATGGTTCAACGGTTCACTTTGAATATCACTTTTACAGCCAATGTTTTTATTGATAAAATAAATAAAAATGAACTATCATGAAGGGATTGTGCATGTTATTTTCAGGGTATGGGTTATGTTTTTTTTTAAAAAGATGATCAAAAAATATGGACAGCAGCAATCCAGTGTAACATTTTAAATGCACTTTGGGTGAGACAATAATAGATACTGCAAAATTAAAAATGAAATGGAAAATTAAAAATGGATCTGTTGCCTTTGCAAGAAGCTGACATTGTTTTATCTAAATAATCAGTCAAAATAATACAAATTAATTTCCCCCACAAACTGGGCTATTGAGCCAAGTATAAAATTGAAATTGTGCATATTAGCTCGATTTCTCAGCGCTATAAGTAGTCCACACTGCTGTATTAAATACATCTTTAATAGATTCATAAACATTGTCCAAACCATAGTTTTTGTAAATGTATAGTACAATTATCCACTTAAAGGTATTTATGCTGGTCAAACTCAATGTGAACCTATAGTTAAACCATGAAATGCACCATCCCACTCGAGTACACAGCTAGAAATAAAAGCAAGTAAAACAAAAGGCATCAAAGATCAAGAGGAATGACAAAACACATTCAGCACTTATAACAGCATTTTCAACAAAAGAAAGAAGAGGCTTTTTTTGTTAACATTTTTTCCGTTTTTTTACCGTTAATGTTAGTTTCATACAAGATGAGTGTGTTCATCTCACACAAGAGGTATTACTTTCATAGAAAGAATGGGATTCCTTTGTTAACAATTAACACATTTCACTTCCAAACATCATAACGGCAGACAAGAAGCGCAACACACACACACACATATATATTAACTCACGAGTCAACTGAACCATGAAATGCCCCAATTTTTCCCTAAACGATGATTTAAATAAACACATAAAGAAATAATTTTACTGTGCTCTAATTCTGTACATCTGTTTTAACATCCAGCACACAGTGCTCTAAAACCGGACCAAAGCCCAAAGGTAGGGGCCAAGACCTAAGTGACCAGCTAGTGGAAAAAAGGGAACGTTAGTCAACAGTGATCTAATCACTTTTATCCTTCACTTGCACATCAGCTTCAATATTTTCCAATAATAAAACTCAAGTTTCTGCTGCTCAAAATCGTCCAATAGTGAAAATGTGACAACTCTTTGGACTGTCACCCCAACAGAAAGAGTAGATGCAGTTGTACAACATAAACGGTCCTATCTATATTCCAAATGAAGCATGCAAAAGGCCTGGTTAGTGGAAAATATATACTTTTTTAAAGATCATTTGATCCCACTCACGGGCCACAGCCGATTTCAAGGTACAGCATACCTTCAAAACATAATACAGATCTCTTGCTGAGGTTAACACAAAATCCTCACAATGTGCACAAAAGGCTGCTAAAAAGCTTTGAACGTTATTGCATTTCTGTCGTGAGTTAAGTGCAAGACGATCTGGTATTTTTCCCCTCTTGGTTGCAGCTGAAAAAGTGCGATCGGTAAGGCGTTCTGCAGCAACCAGACGACGAAAATGTCAACAGTTGGGAAATAGCAAGAAAGCCCAATTACAATTAACTCCTCTGTGTACTTCTCATACAAATCCAGTCGACTGAACGCGCTAAATCTGCCGAACTGTAAATGACGAGCGGTGTCCTCACGTGGCACGGCTCATTCTGTGCATCCTTTCCAGTATCTGCGAGATTCAGAGCTCATTTCGCACCATCTGGCAATGCATATTCAAACTGTCATACCGTCACCACATCTTAGAGGCAGTGCATGTTAATTAGTTAGTTCTAACTAAAGCCTTTGTATATAAATAATCTATGCTCTAAAAATTTAATTTAGTGGTTGTAAAGAATATCTTTATAAGCATATTTGTATGCCACCTTTAACCTTACACATACCCAAACAAACAGCTGCGCACTCATTCCACTGGCCAAGAGGCCACTGATCGTCTTACTAATACTGTAAACATTAGCCCATTAGCAATAAATTCCTTCAGGTCTGAAGCAGCCTAACTCATAGCAGCTAATCAAAATGACACGGATTAGACATATTGTTTACGGAGCAGCACCAGGTGTTTTAGTTTGTGGAAGTTCTACCTACATCCCATTAATGTGACGCTGGGGTGTGTTTTGGTGTTTTCTCTCTTTTTTTTGTGGAGTACATGTTTCCCTGGTGGAATAGGGTGGCCACGTTATTTGTCTTTAACTAGAGATGTGAGATGTTGCAGGGCACCATTTAATGGTTCCAATTGCAGGGATGACGTGACCATATAATAGATGGGCCTTCAGGCATGGGCTAAAAATTCAGGTCCTCCGGACGGATCTCAGGGATAGGCTGACGCCAGAAACAGAAGGTACTGAATTCTGGGAAACTGAAAGCTGAACTTTGTTCTTTACTCAGCAAGGGAAAGACGTGATCCACCAGCTCGCTCAATCTACTGTACCTAAACAGAAAGAGAAAGAGTGTAAGACAGCTAGTTAAAAAACAAACAAAAGCACCCTTCGACTCTCAAGAAGACCTTGAACAAAGTTCAAGAATCAGCATAATCTTTGACAGCTGAAGTTGACTTCAGAGTTACTTTTATGCAACTCTGCAGATCAATATGCGCACTTACGAGGACTTGTTGCCCTTGGTTTGCTCCTGTATGAGCTCTCCTTTGGGGTTAACCGTAAAGATTCTGCAGAGTGGCACTCCAACCTCCTTATAGGCAAAGACGTCCTAAAAAAGACAGGCATCCAGGCATCAACTTCCACCAAGTTCACAAACAAAAATGTCCTTCTGTGCTAGTTCCTGACATTAGCATCGGTTTTTATGATGAAACCGATGCATTTGTGCCTGAATAAACATCCAATGTCTTACTCCACCCAAACATTAGAATTTATTCAGCTGGCCGGTCTGTAGCAGCTGGTCATGAGCGCGTATCCTGAGGGGACAGCGCTTCTAAGTACTAAACCTCACACACAAATCTTTATGCAGACCTTTGACTCTGCTGCTGATGTCAGCATGCATTGAAAAGAAAGTTAACTGCAGTCCAACTCACATTTGTTCGGTTTCCAAATGCAGCATAAAAGGGATGCTTGTTGGACAGGAAAAGGTTCTTGATGTCAGTAAGGCATTCGATTTTGAAGATTTCTGGCTTCTTCTCAATCACCTCCCTTTGAGACAAAGAAACATTTGGAATAAATTAAATCATCTACTTGGTACTTGTATATGAATTCTGCTTCATTGTTTTGTAATCTGCTTATTAAAAGGGCTCGTTCACACAAATACACAAAAAGAAAATCATAAATCATAAAGCCCTCATCCTAGGTGTATATGACATTCTTCTTTCAGACGAATACAATCTGAGTTATATTAAAAATGTCCTGGCTCTTCCAAGCTTTATAATGGCAGTGACTTGTTGGGTAATTTTTGAAGTCCATAAAAGTGCATCTATCCATCATATAACTGCTCCACACGGCTCCGGGGGTTTAATAAAGGCCTCCTGAAGCGAAGTGGTACGTTTGAGTAAGAAAAATATCAAAAATATTTAAAACTTTATAGACTAAAATAACTAGCTTCCGGTGGTCAACGCAAGTTGACGTGTGCTAAAAGAGTAACGTTAACCCCTGACGTGATGTATAGAAGCATCGCAAGCTTTGACGCTTCTCGCGGATAGTGCTGGGAAACAAACTCAAGCCCCTCTTCTCTTATATTGAAATCCTCCAACAAAGCTTCTTTTTTTTTAATTCTCGTTTTAGACTCTAACTCATAACTGTTGTTTTGTTTCGCTCCATCCTCTGCGCTTCTGCGTTCGTCAATATGCATACTCCATGGGTTCAAGAGTCAAGGGTTACTCTTTCGCCGTAAGTCGACCTGCATACCGCTGACCGCCAGAAGCTAGTTATTTTAGTCTATAAATATTTTCTTACACAAATGCACCACTTCGCTTCAGAAGGCCTTTATTAACCCCTCGGAGCCATGTGGAGCAGTTATATGATGGATAGATGCACTTTTATGGACTTCAAAAATGACCCAACATTATAAAGCTTGGACTTTTTAAATATAACTCCAATTTTCTTCATCTGAAAAAAGAATGTCATATACACCTAGGATGACTTGAGGGTGAGAAAATCATGGTCTAATTTTCATTTTTGTGTGAACTAACCCTTTAAAAACGATGAAGTTCGTATAATACCTGTGAAATGCAGAGAAGAGGCTACTAGGAGAGAGCATGAGGGGTCCACGGGGGAGGATAATGCCTCCGTCGTTTACCCACTGCAGATACCCTCGCGTCATGTCTGCCATGCCAATTGCCCTTGCTGAACAGTACAGGAATTTATATCCATTCCTGGAAAACACAAACACCCCTTTATCAAAACAGTGTTTCAAGACTTTTGGTCGAGCTTGCTTGTGCCCTTTTCAAGGAGTGCATTTTCATGGGGTTGAGGATTAAGAATGCAAACTCACTCAGCCACGGAGTGGTAGAGTTTAGCAATGCCCTGGTGCGTCCAGTCCTTCCCAAACTGAGGCAAAATCTGCCCGAACACATCTGATCTGAAAGCACATAAACATACGGGTGAACATGGCATGTATTAGCAAACGAAAGGAGCAAAATCCTCTAGCGCATATTTGTTCTACTTAGAAGGAAGTCCAAGTCTCATTCAACTGGGTTCCTAAATATAGCTTCTGACATTCTTTTTATTCTTAGAACTAATAGACTTGTGAAGAAGCGAGATTTTTTTCTCAGTTTGGGCAAAACTCTGTGTCGTCTACTAATGAGGACCCTCTCCCCGGTTTAGCGTTTTATCTAAGACTCTTTCTGAGTGGCATTATGAGAGAGCAAGATTTAAATTGGCTCATTATGGTGACATCCTCCTCCTAGTCCAACCCTGGTCTGGGCGCACCCCACAGTCAGTCGCCCTGCTTCACAGCCTCAGAGAGATGTGTCAGGCAAACAGGTCAGAGAAATAATAAGCGGCAGTCAATCTGCCCGTTTGATGTTTGCCACCCACCAGCCACTGAGGGCACGAGTCTGGAGGCGGAGAGCATTCGTTTGCATAGATGCGTTGATATTACAGCTGGCTTTGCAGTAATTAAAAACCAAAGACAGCAGACCGGCATCACACTAATACTGGAGCTGTGAACTCCATCAGACAGCCAGGAAAACTCAGGGAGACGATGTCCGTTAAATGGCACATTGCATTCGTCATTGTAAGCATTGTTGCGATGGGTTGCGATGCAAGATCATTATTAGCGGTATATTATTTGCCACATACCCAGAGTACTTGTTTTGATGAAACAAGCTCTGCCTTGATCTATAAACTTCTTTTGGCCCTGGCAGTAAAAAAAACCTGGCAGTGAATGAGTCCTTCTGCAGTAACTAATGGAAATGTTTATGCACACCTCAGCCGTTTTTCCACGACTACAGTACTATAAAATATATAGAACAAAGGTGGATTTTGAACAAACAACACAGCAGATGTTCTACATTCAAAGGAAACGTGATGCATGTCTGTGGAATACATACTTGGTGATGGTTCCATCAATGTCTGAGATGATAACTTTGTCATCCCAGTTCCAAAGGTAGATGGTGCCTTCACAACGGCACGTGCCCTGATACTGTGTTGTGATGCTGAACATCACATCGTTGGGGCCTTCCTTCAGTTTCAAGCTAGCCTGCAAGTCAATGACACCTGATAAATGCCTCTCTGTACCACCACATAACATCTTTGCTATCTGTATTTCCACAATTGTAACAAATTATGCGTTTTGAATTGAGACATTATCTGTATAGTTAACTAATATTAACCAATTTATTTATAATCATCTGCACCACACACTTTACTGCCAAATGCTGCAAAATAAATAAATAAGTAAACCTGTGCTTTAATAATAGAAATAAGTTTGAAGATTAAAATTAATTTGACCTGTGTCCTGAGAGTTCATTTTTGCAATGCAATCAGTTCATATACACTACAAAGCTTTCATAAATTTATGAAAAGACAAGCTTCATTTAATGAAGAAGATTTTCTATTGCATAACTGCTTCTGAAGCTGCCAACAGGGGGCAGTCTAGTGCAAATCAACTCCATGACTCCAGAATGAGTCACAGAGCTTTTAAATAAATTCCTGGAGGAAGCTTAAGGGACAGCTTTACATCAACAGACTTGCAAAGAGCAGTTGCATTACAGGCAACAGAACTCTGGATTTTTCAGTCAAAACCACTTGAGCAAGTGTTGGAGATGCTTGTGTAAATAATAGCCACTGTGTGGATTATCATTGAGTATATTTACAGAACTAAATATTTCCGTCATTTAACAAAAACGTAAAAACTCACAATCTGGTCGGAGGAGAGGCGCAGGGACTTGCGGTAGGAGTGAGTGGATGTGTGGCCGTGGGGTTCAGACTGGACCTTGCGCTCCATTGACGATGCGGCAGCGCTCAGCTCCTTCCCCTCCTCATCGCTGGATGAGTCCCTGGAGTCCACTCTGTACTCAGAGCAAACAGGGAATCAGTGAACTAAATTTGCAACTACATCCATTCCTAATTTAGATTACAAGAGTACCACAGAGAATGAGACAAAACAGAAAGTAGGCTAGATCGTCCTGAATCCCTTCATCTGTATTAAGGGGGAAAAACTAGACTTGATTTCGCCCTGCAGCTCAGGCTGGAAACCTGTACATATTTCTATCCTGCTTCTGTTACAAATTTGCGGGGACCAATCACAAACTGGCTTATCCAACCATCTAATTGGTTGAAGGATTATCCAATTGTGTACAGAGTCATTTGAACTATGCTGTTGATCACGCCTCTTGTGCAGTAGAAAGTACAGAGCAGACTCCCCAGACCAATGTTCAATCTTAAAAGATTGAGCTTGGTCTGGTGATAGCCAGACAAGGGACAAACTGTAGTCAGCAATCAATCAGAGGAAGGGTCAAGGATAAAACAGATACTTTTTATCTTTTACTTGTTTTTGTACAACCACGCCATTTAAAGTCCCAGTGAACCGGAAGCTGCGACTGATTTTATTTCAGTGCTGTGACGCATTTCCAAGTGAAACTGAATATTGAATAGAGGGCAGGGTTTTACTTCAGTGCTCCTCCTCTCTATCTCTCGTTCATAGCAGACTAACGGTTGAAGGGGAGTGGTTAAGGATATTCAAACCCAAGCCATCAAACTGACACCATCTGAGAAGGAATGCCATTCCAGACCGGAAGTTACTTTTCAGATTTTGATTAAAGATCACCACGGCAAACCATTTTTTTCTGTGTATTAACTTGCATGGATTACTTGTTCACCCTAAGACCAGTAATGTGTGCTAACAAAGTAAATAAGGTTTGATTTCATGAGGACTTTTACATAGCTAGTCTAAAACCTTTGAATACATTCAGTGATAACGACCAGTTTCATTATTATCTGCACATATTCCATGAAAACTACAAAATTGACATGCAGGAAATGATGCTGTATGCCTGTCCGTCAGTGGTTCTGACTCACTTGCGGGCATGACTTTCCATTGACAAAGAGGAGCTGCCATCCTCCATTTCGGACTGCTTGATTTCCAGCTTTCCAGTGCTTTCTGACTGTATAACAAGACAAAAAAAGCATTAGTACATCGGATCACATTATTACACATTTAAAACTGCAAAAACAAATGTGTGTAAACATGTCATTATTTGCTTTCGTTGCTCTCAAACATGTTGTGACTGACTACATGACCCCTTCATTCTCACATGCCTGAAAGTCTGATGAGCTGCCTGGCCTAAATCTAGACTGTAAAATTCCACACCGCAAAGTGATGCTAATTACAGAAGCACCAGAGGAGGGAAACGAAGGAGCCTGATGTAGGATGACTGAATGACGGCAGAAGCTCTAGAGAGAAGAACTTCAGGGGCAGAACATTTTATCTTCTTTACAACAAAGACGTGCCCCTGTCCTTTTGTGAAAGCAATTACATAAATGTTGATGTTCGTGTAATCAGAAGTCTAAAGGCAAGTGCTGGAATGCAGTGGGATTAAAAGACCAATAACTGCTTAAAGGTTTTGTCCCTGCTCCCTGATTATAACTCAATAAAGACCTTTATGTTTAAATGGTATACATATCTGAAGGTCACAACGCTCTGGTCTTACCTGTTTAATAGTGCTGTCTGCTCTCTTTCTCCAGAACCACCAGCGGCCTGATTTCTTTGGCATCCTCTCTTTCACCCAAGCTTCCTCTGTAGCCTGAACAGATCATTGACAACAGTTATTTGACCTACACCACAGCACTGCAACATACAACAGTACTTTGGAAGTAAAAATATACTATTAGAGAGAACAAAATACCTTGGGTAAATTCTTCTGAAATGCTTGCAAACTTAAGATCAAAGGGGCAGCCAATGTCCAATTGTAATACCTTTAAAAAAAAAGGCAATTTACTTACTAATGTGAGCATTATACAAAGACATTTATAATATATTTTTCTCTTATTTAAATTCAAACCCACCTGTTTCCCATTTTAACAACTAAATTTGGATTGTCTATAATAGCTGGATTCTCTGCAAATTCATGGTATGTGATGATATGCTCCATGAATTTTTCTAGAAACAAGCAGAAAGAGAGATTTAACATCACTTCTATTACATTTACATTTACATTTATGCATTTGGCAGACGCTTTTATCCAAAGCGACTTACATTACATTCAAGGTACACATTTTACATTTTGTCAGTTCTTGCTTTCCCTGGGGATCGAACCCATGACCTTGGCGTTGCTAGCGCCATGCTATTATTAAGCACATCCTAACCACTGTTTCCACACCTACAGCTGTGATTTCCACACCATAATAAATGAATGAACACACCAGAAAGATCAGTACCTTTCGAAATCTCTCCGTTCTCACTGAGTCCTCCACACAGAGACAGAGTGACGTCAGGAAGATCACTGGCAGAGTCAGACAGACACTCTGTGCCACTGTCGGCCGCAGCACTGCCTACAGACTGTGGTGATTGAGAGCCTGAGCGCATCCCAGAATCCATCCAGTGCTTGGAGCCGGAGTCTGAATCACTGCGAATACACATAACACATCAAGGTCACCTGACACCTAATAAAAAAGTTATGAACTGCTTCCAAGTATTGTAATCTAATCTTAAAAGCAATATACTGTAGGTCAGATGCGTGATTCTCTTTATACCTCTTAGGAAAGTAGCGAGCAGCAACATCAGGCTCCAGGACATTCAGGTCATCCAGGTAGATGTCCTCTGGGCCCTGGTGCTGACTTCTTTTTGGGACGCCTGAACAAATTTACAGTCAGCGTTTTAGGTTTAAATCAGTAATCAGAACAGCAAGCTCTAAAGTGCTAAAACAAGCTCTCTGAACTGAGGAGGCATTATCTTGATATAACTACATTAGATTGATTTAGGTACACAATGTTTATTTATAGAACACATAAATTTAGGCTTGTTAAATGTGAATTAGCCACAACTTTATTTCAACTTAATCTACCACCACACTTCCACTATCAAATAAAGATAAAATAAATACAATCAAATAAAGATTGCATTCACTGGTAAAACAATCAGTCAAACTAACAATGGGCAGAATTTCCTTGAAAGTATGAAAGGGAGAGGTGCTTAACAGGCCCACCTTTCTTTTTGGATGGTGAGTCAGTCTTGGGGCCAACCTCTCCCATGTCCCCATCTATATGAGCAGCAGAGGCAGCAACTGGAGCAGTTGGAGCAGCAGGGAGGCTTGATGAAGGAGTGGAGGTCAACAATCCACTAGGTATCATCTCAAATTCTGACTCAGTGGGAGTTTTGGGGGTCACAGGGGTGCGGGGTTCAGGCTTGACAATGGTACAGCCAGGAGCCCCTAAGGCCCGTTCTCTTTCATCTGTCTCCATTGCCTCTGAGCTGAGGATGACTCTGAAGTGAGTGTTCTCCGAAGGCATTATGGTCACGGTCTTCGGCAGCTCCATCTTCTCCTTCTTAGAAACCTAGGAATTAAATTTTTGAGAGTGCCGATAAGCCGAGATTTAATCATGACCCGTTAACTCAAAATCATAGCATGAAACAGGAAATATTTGTGCATTCCATATTCACTTATCACTTTGCCTAGACAGAATCTGCTGATTTTTAAAAAAATATTTTCTGTGCTGATTTTGAGGGGGAAACTGCAGAATGGATTTTTTTTTTATTATTATTATTTTATTGCCATATCAGCATCTGTGGCTATTTACATGGCAAGATCAATATATTCAAATAAATATATAAACTAAATTAACAAATTTGTAGCAAAAAGAACAAAAACAACAATTGATAACCATCTCACATAAATATAAAAAGCATTATATAATATTTTACATTTCAATATTTGCAGAATGGATTTAAATATGATAAAATGGGTTATCATTTATTAAACAAACAACACATCTAGAACACTATGAAGAATGGACAATCAGATTCTATGGAAATCTGCAGGACTTCTTTCATGTGAATGATAAACTTTTTTTTAAAAATTCATTTTATTTAAATTTATGAGACGTAATTTACCCTGGTAGATTCTGGAAACTCTCCCCATGTCCACTGCATGTGTGACTCCATTTTGAGCAGGCTCTCTGAGGGCCGAACGACCAGTTCCGAATCACTCTTGGGAGAAAAGCCCTCCGACATGGCATGACTGCTCAAAATATAATAAACATCAACTTGCATGAACCGATAAAAAAGTAATTTAACTATTCTTAAAAATAGATATTTTTGGAAGTCATCCAATGATATAGGCTAAGGATCAAAAACATATTTTGAGGTGTGCGTGTGAGATAACAAACCTATTTGATGGAGACCAGTCTCCGTCAGAGTAAGGGTAGTCTAAAGAATGGCGAACTGTTGGTATCTTGGGTTCAATTTCCCGAACTGTACTGATTGAAGATGATCTGAAAGAAAGTATTCCTTTAAATCACAGATGTCCACTCCATCAGATATCAGTAGGTTAGATGTGCATGCATCTGTTGGTTTGGCTACCTGGCGTTGGAAGCAGCATCCTCGTCCGAACTCATGTCCATCTCAAATATGTCATCTGTTGAAGGGGTAGAGCTGATGACGGCAGGCGGGGTCAGCTCCTCTCGCCGTGGGTCACCTTTATGCTTCTTCCTTCTTTTCTTTTTCTTCTTGGCTGCCCCTGTGCTGGCAACAGGGGGATCAGGAGGGTCCTCAGGGTCCAGTGGATCGTCATCCATGTTCTGACCTGGCCTGTGATCGCTTCCAATCCAAAACAGGTGACTCTCAGTGGGGATGGGGGAGGTGGCCAGATGAGCTGGAACAATCTCCTACAAAAAAAAAAAATGTTTGAAAAGCCTTTTTTATACTAAAATATGAAGATGTTCAGTGCAGTGATTAATATGAGTGACAGCACCAGTGAACTAGGGGACACTTACGTTCTGCTCCTCAGTTTCCTGCACAAAGAAAGCTTCTCCATTATCTCCCAGCTTCATGTGAAGATCCACAGGCTCCCCGTTGATCTCTATGTCAATCTGAAGGAGGTGCAGAGGATTCTTTAAAAACAGCCTTAATATGGAAAAACTTTCTCAAACTTTTAATGTTACACTCCAACTTAAGACCTGTGCTTTTATAATTCTCTGACACCTTGATTCTAAATGAAATGTCTGACCTTTGCAATGTTCATATATATGTTTATTAAAAAAAAAAACTGAATTATCTATGTACGGCATGCATGTGTTTTACATGACCTTAAAAAACCAATATCCATTGACATTTACCCTGTGAATCCCTTCTGAACTCATGACTTTTCACTCTGCCGCTGGTGCACATCCAAACTTGAACAAACGGCAGGTTTACTCTCCTGTCCACCCAAGCAGTTTTAATCGTTTGCTAACAGAAGACACAATACCCATAGAGGAGGATCTAGCCACCAAACACACACAATTAGTGAATTTGTGCCGCTCTAAGCCAGCCGACCTGCAAAAATTATCACATCACACACCTGATACCGCGACCCGGCACAACGGCAGCCTGACATCGAGCTGTTTGAGTCTCAGATGACATCCACAGAAACGTTATCCTTCAGATAGACCTCCAAATGAAATACAGATTTATTCTCCCGTGTTCTGTGTTTTTCTGTGTGTTTCTTCGGGCTCCTCTCAGACCAACTTGTTTTGTCTATTTGAAGGGCCTCTGAGCCTCGGTTTCAGGGTTGGTGGGTGATTTATGCGAGCAGAGTAACCGGGCAAAATATTAATGTCAGCATAAATCATGACCCTGAGTAAATCTCCAACAGAGAGCTCTCTTACTTGTGTGCTAATGGACAACAAGACCTTGATTTCATTTCACGGCATAGTGAGAAAACAGGGCCGGATGTAGTTGGACTCTTTAACTGTTTTGTATCAGCAATCTCATTTATTTAGTTGAACAACCTAGATCTATTTCATAATGTTGGTAAGAGAGCGAGGTCAGCGGTCTTTTATCAGCACTGTGGGTAAACGTGTTATACCACGGTCTCTGACAGAAAATCCAGTGAGAAACTGGGATTAAAAATGGCAACACTGAGCTTGAAATACTTTTCAAAGGTATCAAATCTCTCCAATCACAGAGGCAACCTTGACAAAACTCTCACTCCTCTGCTTTCATTTCCCATCTCTTTTTAGTCAGCGAAACCTGTTGCCATAGCAACCACTTCTTTCTAAACCTCTTCACACATCCTGTAGATAGTGAGAACCGTTCCATCCCCCATCTACTGCCGTTGCTCATGCACACTGGTAAATGTTTCATGCTAAACACTAACACATTCTGTCTGTGTACTATAGATGATTGAAAACATCAGAATGGCTTCAATATGAGCAGAATTCTTTCAAATATGTTATTTGTTGCCTATAATCTTGTTACTTACCGCTGGAGATAAACACTAAAAATAGAACGTGAGTGCACTGATTAAGTGTACAGCCCATTTCCTCAACAACTACAACATTTCACTGTGTTTATAAGAGAACAATTGTACATACAGCATCCAGTCTCACGAGACAAATAAATAAACAAGGATTTAGCCTGTTCTGTTAACGCTCACTGAGCCGATAACACATGGAAAACTATGTCTGTTTATATGCAGAGCCCTCTGCAGGAATCTTGTCATGAACACGCCAGCACAGAAACATGTTTATAGGGCTGGTACAAAGAAAGTATTTTCAAATGAACCACAGACATGCACAGATGAAGGCATATTTGAAGTAGAATCATGAAGACATTGGTGGATTAAAGCTGAGCTTCTTTGATTGTACTTGTGTTTGCTCTATCATCCAGCCATTTAGTGCAAGACGATGGAGATCAATACTATCTTTGATTCCACGCTGGAAAGCAGAAAAGCAAATATTGTCCAAAGCTCAGATCAAGTATATTGACAGCGACCTGTCTGTGGATTTTTCTTTTTTTCCTATGTTTTGTAAAGTTTTCGGAAACTCAGTTGCTTGAGAAAAAACAACATGCTTCGGATTTGTTTGATGACCCCACAATAAAAAAATGTAACATCCAGTGCAGTACTCACCACTTTCTCTTTGGAGCGCAGTACACCTAGTTTGCCGAAGCGCACATGGAAAGGGGAGCACTGGTAGGTGCCGTCCTTCTGGCGAACCACCACTACATCAATGCAGCCTGAGAGTGTGGCCTGGTTAATGCCCTTGTACAGCTCCTTCATGGTCACCAGCACCTGACCTGCCAACTGCCCTACGTAATTCATGGTTCCCGCCTATAAAAGAGGAACAGAAAGCAAAACAAATTTAACCACAAGACATCAACAAACACAAACTCATTATCCTTTTCCTTTCCAATACGGTTTTTGTACATGGCAAATGTGGCATAATCATCCCTTTACTCATGTTAAAAGTGAAAGTCACAGTTCTCTTTGGCTTCCTGCCTTTTTAAAACTGTTATCAGCAGACCTGCAGACGGCTTAATGCTGTTTCACGAGGGTTGGTCTGAATGTGCTCCAACACCATGGTCAAAAAGGTGAGGAAAGAGTACAAACTAAACCACAAACAACTGTGTCATAAGGACACAGGATGGGCTAAGAAAATGTAGTTTCTCTAACATACTTTAAATGTCAAGATCAATGTACATGTCTGTTGAATTGCTGCCATTCTTTCAGTACCTGCTTAACAGCTATAAATGACCACAGCAGGATCTGGTCACAACTTAAAGGAAACTGACTGGCATGTTTATCTTTGATGGCAAATTAGTCAAAGAAATTCAGGTCTAAATTTAAGGTTAATGCCTAGGGTATGAGGCATGCCAAATTAATCCCCAGTAGATTGTGTTAGTGAAGTTCACAGAAACGCTATTTCTGGAATGTATTATTATGCTAATGAAAATGAGTAATTCTGATTTAACAACATGGCTCATTTTAATTGTTATGAGGTCTAATGATGTGAAAATAGGCACATTTTTAAACACCAGATCAAGGAAACCACAAGATTAAATAACATCACAGCTTGTATAAATGGGACCTCGGGGGGTGGGAGAAAGGCAAATAACTAAAGTAGACCATTCTCTCTAAACATAGGGGCAGCCAGAAAGGTCTTAACAGACTTTGCACCCATGGCTAACCTACTTTTTCTCTAGCACAACAGTCACTATTGATATGAAATATGAACCATATAAAGCAGGTTTCTGCACATATGCAGTTGCCTTTAAAGAGAGAAAGTAAAGGGATGTGCAAAAAGCTGAGCACAGCATAAGAGAAAAGAACACTTGGCCTAACAGGAAGTGCACTTAAAGTATCATCTATTACATGTTGCACATTAGTGTAAAAATGGCAGTACAGAGTTCATTTTTAGCACTCTAATATTTCAGAGTATACTCAAAACAGTAACTAGGGGTAAAATTGGCCATATGGGGCAAAAAATAAGATGTACTAGACATTTCATTAATTTAACCTCATAAAATATACTACTGTTCAAACGTTTGGGGTCAGTAAGATATTTTTTATGTTTTTGTGTCTTTTATGCTCACCACAAATTATACCAATAATAATAACAACATTTGATAAAAAAATACAAATAGTAATATTGTCAAATATAATAATTTACAATACATTTTAATTTATTAAAATTGAATTTTAAAAGTTGAATTTTAGCAGCCATTACTCAGCCTTTAGTGTCACATTATCCTTGTAAATCATAGAGAAATGCTGATTTGGGGGTGCTTAAGAAATATTTCCTATTATTATCAATGTAAACAGTTGTGCCGCTTAATATTTTTGTGGAAATTGTCATATATTTTCAGCATTCTTTAATGAATAGAGTTACAATGTAAATGTCTTTATTTTCACATTTAATGCATTCTTGCTGAATAAAAGTATTCTTTTTTTCTTTTTCTTTTTTTACCCCAAACTTTTGAAGTGTATATGAAGACTAAACATTTGTTGAAAAGGGACATTGTAATTTTGGTTACAGTATGATACAGTATTATTATTATCATCATCATCATGACAAATAATGGTGTTGTAACAAAAAAAACAAAGGTGATTCTGCAAAACAGAACAATTGACCCCAGTCTCACAATGTATTTGCAAGGTAATTTATAGAGGACACTGTGAGTATAGGTCATAGTTGTGTGCTCATATCAGCGATCTCCACATATCTAAATATTTGATTCTCAGAAAACGGCAACCAACTGAACAACAAACATATATAACATCCATGTTCAATCAAAGTTGAGCCTTTAAGACTTACTGTGAAAAGTTAAGTGCAAAACTTCTGTCACTTAAAACTTCCAACACACTATATGACGCTGAACTACTTCAAACTATTAAAAGATCATTATGTAATACCAATCTCTTTTTATAACTTTAACTATTTACTTTTTGAATAATTTCATGATCCATACTTGCTGAATAAAAGTTCTGAATAAAAATATATACATTTACCCCAAACTTTTGAATGGTAGTGTATATGAAGACTAAGCATTTGTTGAAAAGGGATATTGAAATTTTGGAAACAGTATGATACTATTATTATCATAACAAATAATGGGAAAAAATAAGTTTTTGAAGGCTGTTTTAGCAATTAAGTAAATAAAAAAATGAAAGCCTAACACAATTCATTCAATCTTTTTATTGTCAAAAACGGTAACTATTGTAGTGACATTATTTGCTAAATCCATTCAGATGCAATCTGAAAAACACTAAAAACAAACATAAATCTTATATTAATCTTAATTAAATATTAATTAGCTTATTCTAAAAGATTTGAAATGACCTTTTTCTCCAGTTTTTGCTTCAAAATGTAAACAGAGATATAAGATAAAAATAAAGGTGTATCTTTTTTGCGTGAACCGTTTACGAGCTCTACCTGATAAAAGAACAGGTTAAGGCAATTACATGACCTAACACATTGTCATGTCATTCGGCATAATCAGTGCAAGATTGCGCACGTATAAGTGCTCAGTGTGCAGTCATTTAGTGTTAATGGCTAATAATAGCAGATCAGATCATTTAAGCTTAACTGCTTGTAGTCTTTCCTCCCACACCCAGTTACCAATGATCTGTCATTTGCATTTCTCACTCACCCAGGACCATGATGCCCTAAGGGATGAGGACTCATCTGGTTCACTGTTGTCCTCCTCAGTGCAGCTGCCAGAGAGTTCTGGTTCTGCCCTAGGATGGAGTCTTTTCATCACGGTTTACCTCAAGAGCTCCTTCCTTACGAGTCCATTTACCTCTGTCATCCTAAACACTTTATCAGGTGGCCCACCTGCGTTGACTTATTGACCTAAGGATCTTCTCATAAACTACTGTTAACTTTCTGACATACACTTGGAACAACAGAAGCTGTATTTTAGTTTCGTCAAATCATGTCATATTAGAGAAGGCCTAAGAAATCAACCATTAAGAACCTACTCTCTCTAGCCAATGAGGGAAGAGTTAGGGGTCAGCATTTCTGCAACAGATAAGACTCGTTTCCGGCGAGGGGGTCGGTGGGGCTGACCACTGATAAGGGCCTTGAAAAGGGGAGCTGGAGGAAAACAGTAGTTGTGTTTCACCCGTCTGTGCAATCACATGAGGAAAACGTTGCGCGCTGCGCCTGCACCAGACTGACGCTGACTGAACAAGATTTACAGCGAGTTTTCAAAATGGCGATAATAGGCTTACTCCATTTATTCTACTGGCCATGGAATCTCTTATTTATTTTCCCAAATCTTCATCGATGTCTCTCACAGGGGATTAAACGTTTCTTCCTTTTGTTTGCTTTTAATTAGGAGTAGACTATATCCCCATCATTTACTGTGGTAAAGTAGAAAACGGTGCTGTAGGACAGATACATTTTACTTCAAATTCTATTTAACAGTTTGTGCTTGTTATCAGAATGTTAGTGCGTCACATTTATGTGTATAGCGCATTTCATACACGCCGGAGATTTCTAGTTTCGCTTTCTCTCGCAGCGCATAATCAAACAAAGCCTAAAGTTCTTGACCCCGTGGAAGATAAATTTGCTCTTCACACCTTTTACTACAATCCATTTTCTAATCTAGTTTTGGAACATTAGGAGAATTTGAGAAAACATGAAGATATTAGAAAAGCAAAGCTCTCTTTCCTGCTCGTGTCCCACATCCCTTTCAGCGCAAAGCGGCACGCACCTCTGTGGGGAAATATAAAACGAATATTTAACTTTCTTATATTAGTTATATTACCATTATTTAGTGATATTTATTTAAACGTTTTACAGGCTGTAGTATGTTGTTTCACTGATGGAAGTACTAAAATAAACATGCATGCTTAAACGGATGTTTGAGAGACTCATTTATATTTTTTATTTTCAAAATTTAGGCTAATATATATATATATATATATATATACACATATACGTGTGTGTACTCACCACCCCCAACCACCGCCGGTAGTTAGTCCATTACCACGTGGTAACTATTTTCGGTACCACAGCTAAAAGTCTTTTTATTTAAAAAAAATTTTTATTATTAAAATAAAAGTTAAATGTAAATAATACATAAACATTTAAAGGCTGCTGTTTAAAAGTAAATATTGTTTATTGAAAAAGATCAAGTGAAAAATAATCAGCCATCATCTGGGCATAATTATTATTATTAGTAGAGACAAATTATTATTACATAGAGACGTAGCTAAATCTACTGTAGGCTACAAAAGTAGCCAATATATTGCCAATTTAAAACATTTTTAAACCGAACTTTTATTTTGACGGGTTGCCGTGAACACCTTTGAGTGTCTGTGTTCATGATATGACAGTTTTCTCAAATGAAAGGGCAAATTCCCATGAAGCGATTGTGTATGCGTTCGTGTCCTCATATAGTGACACACGGCAGAAACTATAAAGTCAGCAAGGAAGTGTCACATGTGTGTGTGTGTGTGTGTGTGCGCGTATGCTCCTGCCTGCGCATTGCCCGACAGACCGTCATTTCACACAGAGACGCAGAACATGCAGGAGTAATATTTAAATAGTATTTTGCAGTTTAATATTAACAGACACTAGTATATATGCGGCTACTTTTGAGCCGAGTCCGGCCGTTCTGGGTTTTAACGCTCCCCATGAGCAACGTATCGTGGTGCTACGCTATGGATGAGACCCACCTACCCGTCCAATAACGAGCCCCACTGCCCCCCCGTTTACCTGTCGTACGCCGACAGGAAGGTGGGGGATCCCTACAAGATTGGATTCTCGCAGTCCCTCCTAATACTCCCCCAACGCACACCGAGACCCCCCACGCGGCCCGTAGTGCAATAGCCATCGTTGGCCCTAGATCGGCCCGCGCAGGAAGTCCCTCAGAACGTCCAGGGAATACAGAAGAGCCCTCCGGCTCACCAACCTTGCAAAAGACGCCCTCCGGGTAACCGTCAATCCGAGCTCGGCCAAGACTTTGTTGTTGCAGGAAGGCCATTTTCCCCCTCGCACCCACCGGGAAACCCATAACCACAACCTTAGCAACTCCCAGCATAGCTCCAATCTGAGACGCGATCGGTTGGTAGTGGTCAACTTTTTCCGCAGCCGCCCTCTGCAGCGTATCCGGCGCCATTTCGAACCTAATGGTAACATCAAGAACAATAGCCAGGTCGTCTTTGGTGCACACCAGGTCAGGTATTCGCAGGCCCCCCTCAGGCGTCTCTACACGGAATTCCCTGGTGGCTTTCCATCTGACCCGCTCTGCCTCGATGGCCACGAGGTCGCATATCTTGTGGTGCCGGCGCACCCGGCTTCCCTTCACATAGGGACATTGCCCCAAGATATGCGAGCAGGATTCCAACCTGGCCTGACAGCGCCTACAGGCTGCTCCTTCCTTATTCTGTCCTAGGACTAGGAGCTCCCTGGTAGGATACGTGTTTGTCCTCAGCTCGAGACCGGCAATATAGTGCCTCTGTCTGAACCCCACTTTCGCCGGATCAGCCAGCCACGAATTGCTAATCTTGTCGCCTCTGAACTCACTTGCACCCACACCTTGGACCTGCAGGGCTAGCCATGCCCTGTTCTCCTCCTGTCTCCAGTCTTTCACCACCAGAGAGCTCTCGTCAGCGCTAGGTTCCCCCGCCGCACCCGTTTGCGGCCCTCCTTGGGGGTCCATGCTTACCATTGACCACTATCCCATTAAGAGAGTCATAGTTACTCCCGCCGCCCCCCGGATGCCCTTAACTGGGTGTCCGGTCCAGGGGCCCGGAGCGTTTACTTTGAAAAAATTAGAGTGTTCAAAGAATTCTGGAGTCCTGCGCTTAGGTGATCTCAAGATGGCGCCGAGGATGGCTGCTACGTTGCGAGCTCCGCTGGAACATTGTAGTTTTTTGTTTGTTCTGTTTATAGTTCTTATGTTTTTCGTCTTGGATGTTGTCTGCCTTACTAAGTACGACAGACAGACACTTTTGGACATTGGTTCGGCAATCGCACACCGAAAACCGGACTTTAAATTCTTCAGTGACGACACGCTGCTTACAAACACAGCAGCGGAACCCTTTGTCTGGACGGCCCGACCACGCAAACGCGGCCGGAGAAGAGGGAAGAGAGCCGGCGTACTTATCAGAGTTAGACGCCGCGCAAACCGACCCCCGCTTCCCAGTATTTTACTGGCTAATGTTCAGTCTCTGGACAATAAACTCTGCGAGCTGAGAGCGCGGATCTCTTTCCAACGAGAGACGAGGGACTGCTGCATTATCTGCCTTACAGAAACCTGGATGTCCGCTGAGATTCCAGATTCGGCCATCGAAACCACGGGGTTCTCCGTGCACCGAATGGACAGCGAAAAAGATCTCTCAGGGAAAAGCAAAGGCGGGGGTGTATGTTTTATGATCAACCGATCCTGGTGTGATCAGAGGAACGTACATTCTATCAAGTCTTTCTGTTCTCCTGATCTGGAATTTCTCATGGTTCTGTGCCGACCATTCTGGCTACCGAGGGAATTCACCGCGGTCATCATCACAGCTGTGTATATTCCCCCACAAGCCGACACAGACCGGGCACTAAAGGAACTGTATAGGACAGTGAGTGAGCAGGAAACCGCGCATCCTGACGCTGCGTTTATTGTGACCGGAGACTTTAACAAAGCCAACTTCAAGCGCATCGCACCCAAATACCACCAACATGTTAGCTTCAACACGCGAGGGAACCGTGTTTTAGACCACTGTTACTCCCCCTTCAAGGATGGATACAAATCACTCCCACGCCCACCATTCGGCAAATCAGATCACGCGTCAATCCTCCTTTTGCCCGCTTATAGGCAGAGACTCAAACAGGAAGCACCCGCCCTCAGAACCATCCAGTGCTGGTCGGATCAATCAGATTCTATGCTACAGGACTGTTTTGATCACGCGGACTGGGAGATGTTCCGGTCGGCCTCTGATGACGACATCGAGGTCTACGCTGATAGCGTAACGTGTTTCATCAGGAAGTGCGTAGATGACGTTGTTCCGACCAAAACAATTCGGCTGTACCCTAACCAGAAGCCGTGGCTAAACGGGGATGTTCGCGCGGCACTCAATGCGCGAACCTTCACCTTTAACTCCGGTAATGCGGAGGAGCATAAACAAGCAAGTTATGCCCTCCGGAAAACCATCAGAGCAGCAAAACGGCAGTACAGGGACAAGATTGAAGGACAGTTCAACACCACCGACTCCAGAAGCATGTGGAGGGGAATTAACACCATCACGGACTATAAAGGGAACACAAACTCCACCGTGAACACCGCTGCCTCTCTCCCGGACGAGCTCAACACCTTCTATGCTCGCTTTGAGGGAACCAACACCGCCCTCGCGGAGAGAGAGCTCGCGGCTGAAGATACAGAGGTTAGTGCACTCTTCGTATCTGTCGCGGATGTAACCCGATCCTTCCGGCGAGTGAACGTCCGTAAAGCTGCGGGTCCAGACGGCATTCCCGGCCGTGCGATCAGAGCGTGCGCGCACCAACTGGCTGGAGTTTTCACGGACATTTTTAACCTGTCCCTCTCCCTGTCTGTGGTCCCCACATGCTTCAAAACGTCCACCATTGTGCCTGTACCTAAGCAGTCAAAAACCACCTGCTTAAACGACTGGCGTCCTGTTGCTCTAACCCCCATCATCAGCAAATGCTTTGAAAGAATAGTCAGAAACCACATCTGCTCTGTTCTCCCCCCCTCACTGGACCCACTGCAGTTTGCATACCGCACAAACCGCTCCACTGACGATGCCATTTCATCCACTATACACACTGCTCTCTCCCACCTGGAAAAGAGGAACACGTATGTGAGAATGCTGTTTGTAGACTACAGCTCAGCATTCAACACCATTGTGCCCTCCATACTTGACATTAAACTCCGGGCTCTAGGCTTAAACAGCCTGTTATGCAGCTGGATCCTGGACTTCCTGTCAAACAGACGCCAGGTGGTCAGAATGGGCAGTAACATCTCCTCATCACTGACTCTCAACACTGGAGCCCCTCAGGGTTGTGTTCTCAGCCCACTCCTGTACTCCCTGTACACACATGACTGTGTGGCTACCCACAGCTCCAACACCATCATCAAGTTTGCTGACGATACGACGGTGGTAGGTCTTATCACCGACAATGATGAAACGGCCTACAGAGAGGAGGTGCACACTCTGACACGGTGGTGTCAGGAGCACAACCTCTCCCTCAACGTCAGCAAGACCAAGGAGCTGGTGGTCGACTTCAGGAGGAATGAGAGTGAACACCGCCCCATCACCATCGATGGAGCACCGGTGGAGAGAGTCAGCAGCTTCAAGTTCCTCGGTGTCCACATCACAGAGGAACTCTCATGGTCCGTCCACTCCAAGGCCGTTGTGAAGAAGGCTCATCAGCGCCTTTTCTTCCTGCGACGGCTGAGGAGGTTTGGAATGAACCGCCACATCCTCACACGCTTCTACAGCAGCACCATCGAGAGCCTGCTGACTGGCTGCATCACCACCTGGTACGGCAACAGTACCGCCCGCAGCCGCAAAGCCCTGCAAAGGGTAGTGCGCACGGCCAGCTGCATCATTGGAGGTGAGCTTCCCTCCCTCCAGGACATTTACGCCAGGCGGTGTGTGAAGAGAGCTCAGAGGATCATCAGAGACTCTAGCCACCCGAACCATGGGCTGCTCTCACTGCTGCCATCAGGCAGACGGTACCGCAGCATCAGAACACGCACCAGCCGACTTCAGAACAGCTTCTTCCCACAAGCAATCAGACTACTTAACTCCTGATCCATCAGGATCATAACACACACTGGACAGAATATCACTCCGCACAACCCACTGTAGATACACACACATTATATACACATTTATGTATCATTTATTATTTATCATTTATCATATAGCACCTATTGTACATAATTGGACCTCTACTGTGAATAATGTATACTGTACATTGTATATTATTATAGCTTAATGTATACTGTTTAATGTATGTTTAGTGTATATTGTTTAAAGTATATGTATATTGTAAGTATGTGTATATTGGTTAAAGCTGTGAGAACTACACTCACATTGTGTAAATTATTTATTGTTTATTGTAGAGTTTACTGTGCTGTGAGTAATTGTGGGCGCATCAGATGTGTAATCTGTTGTTGCTTAAATGTTGTACATGTCATGTCGTGACTGCTATGTTGCTCGGAACTGCACCAAGAATTTCACCTGCTGTTGCACTTGTGTATATAGCTGTGTGACAATAAAGTGATTTGATTTGATTTGATGAGATAAACACGGAAGCGACTGAACGCAGCTGCGGGTACCGAATACTACTAGGGAGTCGGTACTACAGAAATGCTGGTATCGTCACATTTTTATAATTCCAGTACCGACTTGGTACCGAAGTACCGGTACTTGTGACATCCCGATCACAGAGTATGTGCAATCGCAAAATTGAAAGTGAAAGTAAACCCGTGCGCTCACTCAAACATGATTTCAGTAAGTTACCGCAGTTTGAAAGCGACTCCCTGTCCCTGAGGCATGCAAATATCTCCCAATATGAAAGCTATCTTAGGCCCTTATCTACACACTGTATCTTAGCTCAGTATCATGCTTGAAGAAAAATTCTGTCTCTATTTGCACTTTGAATATTGAGATAGTACTTTGATTATGGTTGAACATATTGTTTGCACAAATATGACAAAGCAAGTAATTAAAATCTAAAAACAGCAACAAAAAAAAACAAAAGTCCACAAATGAATATCGGCCAATAGCCAAAGTGAGGCAAATATAGCTTACATCCTGATTAGTCTCTTTCCATTTACAATTTTGTAAAATAAAGGTTTGTATGTTCACCTGCTCTGTTTAACTGACAAACAATACCTAGAGTAGAAGCAAATTAGTCTGTGTACATGTGGTCTCTCCAGGAACGCCTCTAATTACAGAGGACACGTGTATTTGTTAGGTACATGTTATCAGTCCTGCTGTTCATAAGGAAAATATCAGGTGCAGTACGAAATGTCTGTTATTTGCCATGACAGAGACCAAGTAGCAAAAGTGGTTGACCTTTAAGGATGCGGTGCTATTGAGCAGTGTTATCTGGCTGTGTAAACCAAAACGCAACTAATTCTTAAGTTATTCGAGTTATTCTTTAGCTTCTCTGTAATTATGAAGCAAAGTGGTCTCCACAATAAACAAGCAAACAAAAACGTGCAAGAACTTAATGCTTTTGGGTGGGGACATCAAAATTATTAATGTGCTGTGCTGCTCACACATAGGTTGCAAGTTAAGACGTGACCAGGGAAAAACAGTTAAAAGTAATTTAACAAAACCACAATCCTTTTCCATCACTCCTGTGACTTTGAGCAGCACACTTTATCCCGTATTATTCCAGTCAGTGGGATGGTCAAATCATGTAGTGGGAGTAATTTTGGATGAAGCATTTACAAAATGGCACCTAACTTTTAATTTCAACCACCTGCTTTGCTTGACTTTTTTTTTTTTTGTACTTTGCTGTGTCATGAGACGTGGGGCCCGGCATGGAGTCGTTCACTTGCATAACATAAAAAAGGTGATTCGGTTCAAGTTCAGTTACAAAGGGCAATCAAGCCTGCTCAAATATATAATCTTATGCATTATTTCCTGCTGTAAAAGAGTTATAAAAGCCAATATAATTTGAAATGTCAAAGTATGCACTATAACACAATTCAGTTCCTCAATTTTTTTACACACCCTAATGTTTAAGGTTTCATTTTCAATTCTTAGTAGTAAACAACATGACTAGTCATTCAAGAGAGAGGAATCAAGCATATATGAGAACAGCAAAGTCATAGATATTGGCAATGGTTATATTACATAACTCTAAGCTATAACCTAATATGGTTGCAGAGAAAAGTTAACATGACTTGCGTTTAATGTCTCACAAATACTCAAAAGTGCTTTTGCAGTAGTAAACAAGTTCAGACATATTTGAGGACAGATGTTTTTTTTATTTATCAGTACTAATGCTCACTAATACTACAGTATGAGCCTGTCATTGCTCACTGTGTATCAGTTATTACAGCAAAACATGTGACTAGTTTTGTAATTGTTTCATTGAGAGACTAAAAATCGCATTACACTAATGCTCAGTGTGGAAAATTACAGTTGGCTAATGCTGGTGTTTAGTAAAATAGCTGGTTTTTTTGCATAAAGCTCAGCATATAAGTGGCATTTTATGTCGAAATGTAGCATTAAACAGTGCTAAATAAATAATGAATAAATAGATTATATAAATAAAATAAAGGCATATCTTGTTTGGGTTTTAACGAGATATTCGGTTACAGAAAACGTTTCTGTCAAAGCATCAGCATTCTGGTTAGCTCGACTAGCCAACCGGCTAAACTGACATTTACATCTCTATACAGTCAAATTACGACATGTTTCTGTCATTAAAATACATTTTATATACGTTTAAATGGTCTATTTGACCAAAATTGTTAACTCAGAAATGGTCTCGTGTGGTGTTTACCTTTCAGTTGCTGTTGTTGTTTCGAAATTGGACGTTATGTCGCCGTCTGCTTGTCCGTTTCTCTCTCGCGCCGACGTTATTCATTCATTTCTGAACGAGCACGGCTGACGGCACCGAATATTTACACCTCGCAGCGCCGACCGGTCCCTTCTGGTTTTCTCGTGTATCATAACAGTGGGCAGTTTTCCAGAGTGTCACAGCTACATTACGACCACCGCGAACCGGTCAGGCAGCGGCTCACACAGATGCGGCGGGTGGCCCGTGACGCGACGCGACGCAGGCACTTCAAAAAGAGGCCTCTCACGTGACTCGCCAAAGCAGAAATCCCCCGAGCGCAGTCTAGAATACACGATAACCACCACAACCACTTCCTTTTACAAGTTTGTTTGTGATTGCTTTTTGTTCAGTTAGCAATTAAGTAAACGACCGGTTTAATGTTCTTATCCTGGCTGACGTGCTAATGCACTTGAAGCATATGTTCAGCGCATTTCCTTACACTCCAGATTGGGCAGGTTTTGGTTTTATGATTAAGATCTGTGTCAGCCGAGCATAAAACAACAACAGCTTCTTCTTATAGCTGTGCCAGTGCTATCTGAAAGACCTGCACAGATTAAACTACCTTGCAAAAGTGCCAATTTAATTTACAATATTTGTTTACATAAAACAAGCAAGATTAAGCACACATATCACAATTAATCATGTAACTAAAAATGAGATTATTTACCCAGATTTTTTTTAAGAGAAAGGATTTGCCCAAACCTTTAACCAAAATTCTGTCTACTTTTAAATATGAATTTTAGGCCATATTTTACTGATACACCTTGTCAAAAAGCAGTAGATTCACACTGGAAACCACCTATTTTAATTAAAATGAGATGACATACAACCTAATGTTGCACTACATTCCAGTTTATGCTTAGAAATAAAGCAACACCCAAAGCCTTTTAATTCAAAACGTATTGTTAATGTTAATATTGTCTTTATTGCCTGCAGGTACATTGCAATTACATCAATGAGATGCATATATCTTCAGCTAAATGGGCTTTGCGCACTTAAAATTGTTAACCCAGGATTAAGAAATGACTACATTTTATAAGGGTTATACATTAGAAATGCAGACTGCATACATTTGGTACAATTTGAGGTGTAACACCTCAATATGTTAATTTTTCCACATTATTCATAGATTAGCCTGGGTTAGCAATTCACATTGTACATTTTTGGTACCACAATTTGGGGTTGACACTTCTGAAACAGGGCTTCATAACCTTGCTTACCCTCCTTACAATTGTGAAACACTGCTTAACCCAGTAGTAGAATTAACTCTACAAAAAAACAAAAAAAACAAAACAAATGTTAACCCTGTGTTAAGCATAGTGTGAAAAGCCCAGTAGCAAAACCAGACATAACTGGCCCACATCATTTGACCAAATTCATTTTTTTTTATACCACAAACATGTTTATTTAAGGTAAAAACCATTTAATATTGCACTGTGGGTGTGCATGCTTTGAATTAAAATGCTTTGGAAGATATACTGGTCACTCTCTCTCCCTCTGCGCCTTTACTACTTCTTCTCCGCTTCCTCGTCTGGGATGTAGACACTGACAGTAAATGCTGCTGCCTCTGTGCCATACTTGTTCTTCACCAGCAGGGCATATTTCCCAGAGTCGCTTGTGGAAACAGAGGCGATGGTGATGCTGGCAAACTTGCCATGCTCGAACTTCAGTGTGTAGCGCTCGTCACACGCCAGCGGTTTTTCATTCTTTATCCAGCTGACCTCAGGAACAGGATCACCCCATACATTGCCAGTGAGGTTGAGGGACTGAAAAGGGTGAAGAGGGATACAATTTTAGGCTGCATTATCAATAAACTCATTATGAAATGTGATGCACATATATGATTGTATTACCTTGCTCTCCTGAATGGTGACTACATCGGGCAGGCCGCCCACTACACGGGCACGGTCTATAGATACACAAACCATTTAATAAACTGCAGATTCAAGAAGCTTTTTGAAATGCTTAGTTTTCATGATGAAGTAAATCGATATCTGTTTAACTGCATTCCAAAAAAAGCTGTCTGAAATATTTGTTTAGGCATATTAATTACGTCTATTAAACAGAATATTAATTATGCAAGTGAAATGTTAGATTGGATTGCTTGACTAGTGTGCTTTGGAATCTGTACACAAAGACAATCACTTACTTCTCTCTGCTATGGCCGCCGCCCTAAGGAAGGAAAGATAAACGCAGTTGTTATTTAGGTCTTAAAATAGTGTCAGTGACTGCAAAGGTAATACTTTTCAATATCAGGAAATGCTTCACTGCAAGCCTACTGTAACGCACTCATGGGTGGTCTATTTTAGTATTGTTATGACCGCTTATACAAGGTGGTCTTGACCATGGAAAAGTAGAAAGCTAATAATTCCTTGTCACATTAATAGAATATGATGGTATTTATTAGTTTAAACTTACTTCAGTCTCTTGAATTCTTCAAATGCTTCCTCCCATACTATGGAGTGAAATGACAAGGGGGGATAGTATGTAAATAATAAAAAATTAAATATTAAAAATGACAATAAATTACAGTAAACTTATAAAAAGTAAGTTTGTTACATCCTCTAATGAATGCAGCAGGGCTGCACGGTCCCTGTGTGTTGGAACACCTGAGCTCTTACCTTGTCCTGACAAGTCAAGAACTCTCTTGACGCTGCCTTGGCCATCGAAGATATCAATGGCATATTTGCCCTTATCCTTCTCGGTGGGCTCGTTAATTTTGAGCCACAGCTGTTCTCCGGTGACTCCACACTGCACTCTCTCTGAGTGGGAGATCTTTGATTCTCTGGTACCAGTTAGAAACGAAGGGAAAACACACAAGGTCATTGGCCATAGTTTCATCAGGTGATATGGTACAGTGAGCAAACTAATTGACAAAACTTTGGACTGGATCGGTTTTTGGAATAAATTTAGAAGGCGGGCATTAAGCCTACTTTTGAAGCCAGCCAACACGGAGATCTTCAATATAGTGCACAACAAATGAGTAGAGAATGATTCCATGTTCTGTGCTCATAACCTTGAGCTCAGTAGAAGAGTTGGCTACAAGAACAGAGAAACAAATGCATGAAAAATACATGATATTCATTAGTCCAATCCAAGCGCTTGAGAGCACATTCGTTATGGAACATCATGTTACTGTTTATTTGTATGTTATGTGTATGTGTATATCTTTTATGTGTATATTTAAATTTTGTGAAGCACTTTGTGACCTTTTTGTCTGTGAAAAGTGCTATAGAAATAAAGCTTACTTACTTACTTACTTACTTACTGTACATTCAATAACACTGAGTGGTGAAGGACTGATGGCAGAACACTTACCAATAACTCTAAACACTTCGTTCAGCACTGCTTGATATCCTGTTGAGAAAAAAAAAAAATCATGTCACAAATCACATTTAAATAGCCTATCGACCAAAAAAAATCAAATTAATATACATTTACTGATTGTGACATACAGGATGCAAAGAATAAACAATGATTTATTAAATGTATTTAAATGTATTTTTTTATCCTTTTCACATTTCTGGGGTTCTCAGAAGCGAAACTTGTCATAGCGAATGGGAGACAACAGCAAATATACATTTTGTATTTTCATTTGCTCCAATAGCGGAAGAAATTTTCCATGAGAAAGAAGAAGAGTCGTCACTCCCTCAGCCGTTATATTCGAATGATCCTCGCAGCAGCATTAATTTGTAATGTAACACAATATATAGCATTATAAATATGTGTATTACATTTTTAAAAAGTTAAAATATGAAAAACCTAGATTTGTGATGTTGGTAACTGTGGAAACGCGTCATCAGTCTGTGAAAAGGGTATATACCCCGATCAGGCATCATCAGGCAACATTATGACCTAATATTGTGTTTGTCCCCCTTTTGCTGCCAAAACAGCCCTGACCCATCGAGGCATGGACTCCACTAGACCTTTGAAGGTGTGCTGTGGTATCTGGAACCAAGATGTTAGGAGCAGATCCTTAAAGTCCTGCTAGCAACGCCAAGGTCATGGGTTCGATTCCCAGGGAAAGCAAGAACTGACAAAATGAAAAATGTGTGTACCTTGAATGCAACGTAAGTCGCTTTGGATAAAAGCATCTGCCAAAATGCATAAATGTAAATGTCAGCACATCCCACAGATCCTCGATTGGATTGAGATCTGGGAAATTTGGAGGCCAAGTCAACACCTCAAACTCGTTGTTGTGTTCCTCAAACCATTCCTGAACCATTTTTGCTTTAAGGCAGGACACATTATCTGCTGGAAGAGCCCCAGCCACCAGGGAATACTGTTTTCATGAAAGGGTGTACATGGTCTGCAGCAATGCTTAGGTAGGTGGTACGTGTCAAAGTAACATCCACACATGGATGGCGGCAGGACCCAAGATTTCCCAGCAGAATATTGCCCAAAGCATCACACTGCTTCCGCCGGCTTGCCTTCATCCCATAGTGCATCCTGGTGCCATGTGTTCTCCAAGCAACCGACGCACACACACCCGGCCAACCACGTGATGTAAAAGAAAACGTGAATCATCAGACCAGGCCACCTTCTACCATTGCTCCGTGGTCCAGTTCTGATGCTCATGTGCCACTGTTGGCACTTTCGGCGGTGGACAGGGGTCAGCATGGGCACCCTGACTGATCTGCGGCTATGCCGCCCCATAAACAACAAACTGAGATGCTCTGTGTATTCTGACACCTTTCTATCAGAACCAGCATAAACTTCTTGAGCAATCTGAGCTACAGTAGCTCGTCTGTTTGATCGAACCACAAAGGCCAGCCTTTGCTCCACACTTTGATCAGTGAGCCTTGGCCCTCCATGACCCTGTCGCCGGTTCACCACTGTTCCTTCCTTGGACCACTCTTGATAGATACTGACCACTGCAGACCGGGAACACCCCAGAAGAGCTGCAGTGTTGGAGATGCTCTGACCCAGTCGTCTAGCCATCACAATTTGGCCCTTGTCAAACACATTCTAACACATCAAGTTTGAGGACAAAATGTTCACTTGCTGCCTAATATCTCCCACCCACTAACAGGTGCTGTGATGAAGAGATAATCAGTGTTATTCACTTCATCTGTCATTGGCCATAATGTTATACATAATATATGCATGTATGTATGAATATACACACACACACACACACACACACACACACACACATATAAAATACGTCTTTTTAACAAATAAGCTATTCATATTAGGTGAAACATTAAGTAAAATAACAAATTCATTCTTGCCCATTTTGTTGCTGTTCTTGACTAATGAAATTCTGCTCTGTGTCTGTGCTGAATTTCTTTGAATTGCAAATGAGTGAATTCCACTTCCTGTCATTCCAATTCAAATTCCAATTTAACATCCTGTATGATGTGTCCTGTTCAATGCAAATTCCATCTCATGGACTGAAAGGGAGCCAATCCTTAAATTCAGAATTTTGATCAACCCCAGTGACAAAGTAGCTCCTACCTGCATCTGTCAGGTTCAGCAAAGTTTTGTCCTTTCCTCTTTCATCCTTCAGTTTAACCTCATACACTCCTGCATCTTTCTTTGAAATCTGTTGGGGAATTGAGGGAACAGTCAGGCATAGATACTGGACACTGGTTTTATCAATACAAATCAGACGGTAAAACAATTTTGAACAACATTTAAAAAAACAAAACAGGAAAGACCGAAAAGCCAAGCTTTTCTCCTGCGGAAGATGCTGCAGGCCAACAAGAGTAAGAGAGGAAAAGACAGCACCATCACAAATAACAACACAGTGACACTGATGGCAACTTATAAATCAAAGCTCCAGACTTTTGGCTTGCTTGGACTTTCTTCGGTTGTAGGTTTCTTTTTCTGTTGTGCCTTTTCACTCTTAATAACAAGCTGTGAATTAAACAAACATTGCAGTTAATGCCAGCGCCACCTATTGGAGTGGCAAGGGAGTTTGCCCCTTTTCTGCAGCATGCACTTAATCCACCCCTCTCTCAGTCCATTTGGACTGGCACCTTATTGGTAGTTGAATTCAGTCAAACTAAGATGGCTTTCAATATTTAGAACCCATTAATATTTCAAAATGGAGGTCAGACTTGCATATAATATGATAATTTCCATTAATTTACAAACTGCCATCCGAATCTGATTGATTTCAGGAACTGCCTTCCCTTTAAACCAAGGTTCACACACGGAAGAACCATATATTTTTGATATATGGACATAAATGTTGATAAATACATAATTAAATAGGTTATGCATCCTGTCTGTTCAAAGTTGGGACATGATAAACATGACAAAAGAATATAGAATCCAACATAGGTGCCTATGCCATTTCATATTTAGAGCTATTTTACTGCCATAATGTGCTATTTTAATCTTATGTATTATTATTATTATTGCTGTAACCTTTATTACATTAACATTACCCAGCATTGCATTGCTGTGTTAACAATTGGCAAGATTTTTGAAAGGTTACAATACATAAAAAGTAGCCGAAAATAGAAGTCATTTTCGAGGCGAAGCAAGTTATTAAATTTGGATAAAAGGTTATGAAGATGAATTTCTTGAAAAATCATGTACGGGTGAATCATGCACAATAAGACCAGTGCCATGCATTCAGTTTTAGTTTCAAATTGATTTTAAACATTAGCTATTATGAAGTCTTTTGAGATATAATACAAATAACTCTCTTAAATCTAGGAAGAGAACAGATATTCTGCAGTACTGATGCAAATATCTCATCATTTATGAGTCCCTGTGTGTCAGAGAGGACAGTGGCTTTTCAGCATAGCAAAGCCTGAATCTAGCAAAAAATGCATTCATTAAAAAATCCTATGGATGCTGGAATCCCAGCTCAAAAACAGCCCCACCATTGCCCAACCAAGTCTAACCTTGCCAATGTCAAAGGTCAACACTTCATCAGATTTTTCGATCTTCTTAGCATCCTCATCCTCCTCTTCAATCTCAATTCCATCCTTAAACCAGGCAATCTCAGTGGCAGGTTTGATGTTTCCAACCTGCAGCATGAGAAAGATGGAAAAAGGGGGATTTTATTAAGTATCTTTTCAACCCGAAGCACTGACAGGCGGTTTCACGCACCTACCTTTGAATCCCAGAGCCTTACCTTGCATTTCAGATGCACATCACATTCTGGGGTAACCTTGAAACTGAGATACTCAACGAAATGAGGACCTGTGTGTGGGAGAATATTTGAAGACATCTTTTCAACAACTAAAATGTGCTTTAACACAAAAAAAGAGCGTAAAGACAGCGTACCTTGCCTTCTAACCCACTCTGCTCTCTCAAACTCAGATTTCTTCTGAAGCTCAGCAAACTCTGTAAAACAGCATTATAAAAAGAAATGATCAAAGCATGCAGAATACAGCGTGAGTGTTAAATACGGTTTAGAGGCCATTCATAAGCATTTCTCAGAGCTAGAACACATTTGCTGTCACCCCACCTGTCTAGTTCATTTGGAGCTATAAATGGTACTCTTCTGCCCTCTAAAGGATATACTCAAATAAAGCTCTATTAGGTTGTTGTACTAGTGAGATTGGTTCATTGGTTTGCGTAATGGGTTTAACTGATGATAGGATTGCAGCAAAATTATATTTAATCAGGTAATGACCACAAATATAGTCAATTATATGTTAAAATCTGGGATTAAAATATAATTTAAATTCAATTTAAAATTAAAACAGAGAGAAGTCATGATGTGAAATGAATGAAAAATATTTAAAATTCTGTTTTATGATTGTCACAAATTTTTTACTAAATTTTTCCCTTATACACAATAAAATATTTAGTAGTTATGATTAAGAAATTAAAATTGAAATGCTTTTATTATGAAATAAAAGCATCTCCACTAGTCGTCTCACAAATTTGCCCATAGTGTTTCTATATTAGTTTGACTTTGTACAATTATCCTGTAGGTAAAAAAACAAATAAAAAACGTCACCTCACCTTCTCCGATAAGCACTAAGCTGGTGCGACCGGTTGCTTTGCCATCAACAAGGTTGAATGTGAAGGTTCCTTCATCAGTAACCTCCAGTGAGTCCATGAACATCTCAATGATGCCAGTGGTTTTGTTAAAGTTCATTGTGTACTTCTGAAGAGTTTGACGAACAAAAGAAACAAAACATGATCATGTATGCTGTACAAGATTGTTTGATAAATAATGTCCATTTGAGCTAAAATGTCATACCTGTCCTTCATGGACGATATTATCATTAAAGACATAATCCACCTGGCAGTTAGAAGTGAACTTGCCAACTTCGGCCCAGAAGCGCACACGGCCCTTCTCCTGCAGCTCAATGGCCATTTCACTTTTGAAGGGAATTACTGAGGAAAATTGCTCACCATTAACTAATAACAATCTAATAAGTGGTAAATGCATAGTAAGTATGCATACTCATTATAATATACGAGTGTGGAGTTGGTCTATTACTAGGTAAACCACTTACTGGGGAACTGGTGGTCACGGCTGATGTCCAACAAGCGCTTAAGTCCTACAAAAAAATAAACATTTCATATAGTCAACAATCTTATGTTGTGTGCTTTTCTTACTGGGCTCTAAGAGAGAAACACTGAAGTGAATTATTTGCTGTGTGGAATCATTTGTTTAATGTTTGTGGAAAATAAATCTGCAGCTGCTGTACACTCCAGCTGACGCTGAGAAGCAGTGATCTCCTTGTGTTCCCTTCTTAAGCATGAGTGTCACTCAAAGAAATGTAATGGGATGGAATATCACCAGCTGCAATCGTGGATGAAAGGAAAGTGACTCACCTTCCTCAGTGAGCGTGTAGCTGGCAGAGACACCGTCAGTGTTGGTCACCACACAGGAGTAAATGCCCAAGTCATCCAACGATGGGTCATTAAAGATGGCTCTGGACCTACATGAAGGAAAATTAATGCACTGAAAACTGCTTGTTCAAATTGCTTAGTTAAAACGAGCTAAAGCAACACAACTGCTATACATTTTGTCCTAACTTAATTTGATTGTGTTCAATCCACTTAAATACAAGTCAACGTGAAGTTTACTTAATTCGTTTGTGTTGAGATTACATGAATGATTTGTGTCGCATTAACTGAAACTGGTTAGTTCCCAGCATGCTTTGCATATGGCTAAATCAAGAGAGAGTAAACGTTATTTTATATGTAAAAGTGTTATTTTATGTATTTTTGAGCAAGATGAGAAAGGGGGAGACTTGATTGTGTTTAATAGTGTTTAATATTCAATTATGTTGGAATTATTAGAACAATGGAGCATTTGCTTAGGCTGTGGACTAATACAACTAATGTCATAACGGCTTTGCTGAAGAAGCTTTTAATGCTTAGCATTTAAGATGCTAATGTGTGCTATCGTTAGCTAGAAGTTTGTCAACTAGCTAGTATTATACGTCAGTTGTGTAACATTAAAATATGTGAAATTGAAGTGGATGAATCATGTCAGGGAGCCATATTAAATTCCCTTTGAGACTACTTAATAGGGTCACTTAAAATGTATTCATTCCATGATGTTGAAGTTACATGAACAAATTATGTGTGTTTAACTTAATTAATTAATGTGGGACCGTGGTACACAATTAAATCATGTAAATCAAACACTTTTTTTTTAGTGCGGATGTCAACAATAAACAACAAATGACTTGCACATATAGTTAACCCTAATATTCATAATATAATATAATAACATATAATCTGTTGGATTTTGATTATGTCAGAGAAACTTGAATGATTTTTATATGTACATTATTTCGGTACCCAATACACAAACATAAAAACAGTGAATGCCAACAGAACATGAGAGCTAATGAAACTTTACAGGACTATATTAGACAGTTCAGAAGTCGACTTACTTGCCCCCAGTAGTCTGAATGGTAAGACGAGAAGTGTCAGTGAAGGCCTCATAGTTTTTGGACCACACAAACTGAGAGTCCTCTTTCAGATCGGCGCACTCAAAGATCAGAGAGATCACACCATTGTCATCCACATCCACCACAATCTCATTGGTTCCTGTGTAACGAAATTAAAAGTGCAGGTGGTGAGAGACAGATGCTTTCCTCTATGACACAGCTGTATCCATGTCCTTGAATATAATCTCACCAGGACGGGTCTCAGCCAAAATTGGCTCAGTTGCTTTTGATGGTCCACCAACACCTGCCAGATTCTTAGCATGGACGCGCAGCGTGTATGAAACACCCTCTTGAAGACCAGATATCTTTATCAAACAGAGAAAACTAATATGAGTGAAAAACACTTTGTTCCTTTGAATAATAACTAAATGTCTCAACACAAAAAAATAAAGACAGATAACAGAAAATGATAAAAAAAAAGCCAGTTCCAAGAAATTATCCACAAAAATATTTTCTAAAAACAGAACTTGAGCTGCATAAAACGAAATGACTGAAGTGTGAGGACCAACACAGTCGCTTTAAGAAAAATCTCATTTAATACCTGCATGTAAGTATGTGTTGTGGATCTCTCTTGGACACATCTCCATTTGCCCTTCTCTTCCTTATAGTCCACATAATATCCAGTCACAGGACTGCGGCCATTGAATGTGGGTGGATCCCACAGAAGCACCATGGAGTTTTTACGCACCTCCTGGGCACGGAGGCCATGAGGAGGACCTGGGTTTGTTGAAAAATAAAATGCACACAGAGAAACATCTGTCATCCATCACTTCAGGTAAAATGGACAAATAAACCTGATCATGTAATTACTGTTGACTAAATTTAGGGTGCCTCTTAATCAACTCCCTAGCTTCCTAGGTTGTGAACCAGTATATATTGTGTACATTACTTCGGGCACTGGTAAAGACAGTACGGACCCTGGCGTAAATTAAACAGGAAACCGAGGGGAAAGCAGATATGACGCAATCGACAGGCGACTCCCTCATACGTCCTGGTTCCTTGGTTAAAATAGCAATTTCTCAGGATTTACAAAGAGTTGGAAACATTTGGGATATTGTAAATACTCAACTGAACAAAATATATAAAATGGCCTAGTGGTTTTTGGATATTTTACTGATTTTTTTTTTACATAGTGCACCTTTAACTAATGTTAACAAAACAAATACATTTGATTTGAATCATGTATTAGTAAATGTTGAAATTAACATTAAATAAGATTCATTCTTAGTTCATGTTAACTAAAGTACACTCACCTAAAGGATTATTAGGAACACCATACTAATACTGTGTTTGACCCCCTTTCGCCTTCAGAACTGCCTTAATTCTACGTGGCATTGATTCAACAAGGTGCTGAAAGCATTCTTTAGAAATGTTGGCCCATATTGATAGGATAGCATCTTGCAGTTGATGGAGATTTGTGGGATGCACATCCAGGGCACGAAGTTCCCGTTCCACCACATCCCAAAGATGCTCTATTGGGTTGAGATCTGGTGACTGTGGGGGCCATTTTAGTACAGTGAACTCATTGTCATGTTCAAGAAACCAATTTGAAATGATTTGAGCTTTGTGACATGGTGCATTATCCTGCTGGAAGTAGCCATCAGAGGATGGGTACATGGTGGTCATAAAGGGATGGACATGGTCAGAAACAATGCTCAGGTAGGCTGTGGCATTTAAACGATGCCCAATTGGCACTAAGGGGCCTAAAGTGTGCCAAGAAAACATCCCCCACACCATTACACCACCACCAGCAGCCTGCACAGTGGTAACAAGGCATGATGGATCCATGTTCTCATTCTGTTTACGCCAAATTCTGACTCTACCATCTAAATGTCTCAACAGAAATCCAGACTCATCAGACCAGGCAACATTTTTCCAGTCTTCAACTGTCCAATTTTGGCGAGCTTGTGCAAATTGTAGCCTCTTTTTCCTATTTGTAGTGGAGATGAGTGGTACCCGGTGGGGTCTTCTGCTGTTGTAGCCCATCCGCCTCAAGGTTGTGCGTGTTCTGGCTTCACAAATGCTTTGCTGCATACCTCGGTTGTAACGAGTGGTTATTTCAGTCAAAGTTGCTCTTCTATCAGCTTGAATCAGTCGGCCCATTCTCCTCTGACCTCTAGCATCAACAAGGCATTTTCGCCCACCGGACTGCCGCATACTGGATGTTTTTCCCTTTTCACACCATTCTTTGTAAACCCTAGAAATGGTTGTGCGTGAAAATCCCAGTAACTGAGCAGATTGTGAAATACTCAGACCGGCCCGTGTGGCACCAACAACCATGCCACGCTCAAAATTGCTTAAATCACCTTTCCTTCCCATTCTGACATTCAGTTTGGAGTTCAGGAGATTGTCTTGACCAGGACCACAACCCTAAATGCATTGAAGCAACTGCCATGTGATTGGTTGATTAGATAATTGCATTAATGAGAAATTGAACAGGTGTTCCTAATAATCCTTTAGGTGAGTGTATTTAACGAATGTTAACTAATGAAACCTTATTGTAACGTGTTACCGTTTTTCTTTGAAGAAAACCTGGATGAATGATTTCTAAACCTGTAAAAATCACTAATTTCATTTTATAATTAATATACATTTTTCTAGTTATGCCAAGCTCAAATATTTGACCAGGTACTTATCCTTAATCCTTATCCAATAAATCATGAACAACTGGAAAAGTCATGGGGCCTATAATATTGTTGTGGACAATAGGAAGCCTTGGGAGTCAAAAAGGTTGAGAACCACTGTACAAAAGTAAACAAAGTCAAAAAGCCAATTTACAGTCCTTTAGCTCACATAACATATTGAGCATTACGATTTCTCCCAATCATTTTTCTATGAGCGGCCTGTCTTCTCCTCATTAAACTGATCTAAACAAGAATGTGTGTCTATAAAAGTGTCATTGCCTAATATAAAAGCTGACTGGTTTACCTGGAACAGCAACAGTCCATTCCTTGCACTCCAAGGAGATGGTGGGTATGGAGGCTTCACTAATACCAGCCTGATTGAATGCACGCACCTGGAACTGGTAGAATTTGTTTTCCTTCAGGTCTGTCACCTAAGTCAATGAGACAGTAGGAGAGAAAGAGGGACATTTATTCATTAGACCATCGGTGTTGGTCTTCAGTCTTCAGCATCATAAGCATTGTCATCCTAAATGTTTTTCCATAAATCCACAAACTGTCAAATCCAACACTGATATCATGAACTACCTTATAAGATGTGCCAGTGACTGCCTGGAGGTTGAGTTCATGCCACTTGCTTGTGACTCCATCCTTCACTGTTCTGTAGTCCAGGTAGTAACCTCTGATGTCTGCTCCACCAGTCTTAGCAGGAGCTTGCCAGGCCAGCACCATGTAGTCACGGACCCTCTCCTGCAGGGTCAGACCGGAGGGAGGGCTTGGGACGGCTGTTGAAGGATAAGACTTAGTTTAGCCCAAATACACATTTTGAAAAAAATGAAAACAATGTTATTTAGCGTTAGATGTAGAGTTTACATATTGCATTAATAAAAAATGAAGACTAGTATTACTAAGATTTCCTTTTAAAATCCTTTTTTCACTTTCTCCATAACCAACTGTAATTTGAAAAATAGCATTTCCTTAATTGTAATGCAAATCAAAATTGTATATATCCTATATGTATATATATATATATATATATATATATATATATATATATATATATATATATATATATATATATATATATATATATATATATATATATATATATATATATATATATATATGTGTGTGTATGTATGTGTGTATGTATGTATGTATGTATGTGTATATATATATATATACTAAATAAAAGTTTGTGTTTACATAATATTTGTGTGTGTGTGTATAATAATTATGTATATTTGAATACACACACATTCATGTATATATATTGAAGAAATATTTGCATGTCTATACTGTATATGGATTTATACAATTTATCTTATATATATATATATATATATATATATATATATATAATATAACAGATTTTTCTTAAATATATACATGTATGTGTGTGTATTTAAATTAGTGGTGGGCATAGATTAATTTTTTTAATCTAGATTAATCTAGATTAAAATGGCTCATTTGAATTCTGCCGAAGGCATTCAGAATATGTGTGCTCGTAAGTGATTGTTTGTCTTTTTGTAGTTTGAATAATAAATAACTTCTGTCCCTTTAAGACCTGACGCACGCATGGATCCCAAACACTGTTCCTGTGAGCTGGTTACGACTGTGTTTACGTTAAAACTCACCAAGATGGGCATTGAGACATTTTTGCACTTGTATGTCAGAGGCGGCTTTATTACGGTTTGTGTATGTGCGCTTCAGATGCGAGCGTAATCTGCGGGAATTAGTAGAATTAACGTTATGAGCAACCCCGCGCGAAATTCAGACCGGTCACACCAATACTAACAAAAGTCCAGCAGAACACCCGTTCGCAATGTTCAAAGGATTAAACGGACTGAATGAGAGGAGGCGGTGCGTGTCACTCGCTGTCGGTCGGAGAGGAGAGCGCAGCTGATATCGATACAGTAGAAAATGAGTATTGTATCGTTTCAGATATTTCAGTATCGATACATAGCGAAATATCAATATTTTTGACAACACTAGTAGGCATACACACAGGTTCGAAGACTCGTTCTCTCGCCCCTACAGTGCAATTCGGCTAGGTGTACATCCGTGCTAAAATATCAAGGTGAAAGTCATCATAGCTTGCGTAGTATAGACCCAGCTCCCAACCCAACTTTGAGAATAAGAGTCTCACGTTAACGCAGCACGTTAACGCCGATAACGGCCCACCACTATTTAAATATAAATAATAATTACACAGTACACACACATATATTAAGTAAACACAAACTTTTATTTTGGATGCGATTAATCCCGATTAATCGATTGCCCAGCACTATTTTATAGATATATTACTGTGTGTCCATTTTCATTACTGTAATACAGTTGTAATACAATTGTTACAAACAATTATATAAAAGTGCAATTTTTTGATATTTTTATTTATTTTATTTTTGGGGGGAGAATAATGACCGAGGATATTCTTCGTGAGATTCACCCGTCTGCCCAATTCACAGAATGATGCACACAGATTATTCAAAGTCTGAACAGGTTTATACTTACTGTGCTCAGGACACAAGATGACCTTCGCTCAACTTGTTCTACCACCCACCATGCTCATGCATGGGTTTGCGTCACACACCCTGCAGTTATTCACGAAGCAGACATACAGTACAGACACACCTGCATGACAACACACAAGACACACTGTCCGATTTTCAGTCAACATGTGTTTTGCATTCTAGGAAAGTTAACGAAATACCACTATTGTCTCTTTCACATGGCTGCTATGTTAATCTTAGTACCTGGATGTCTGTGTCACGCAGGATACACTCAGGTAATGGCTGTGTTTTTGAGGGAATTAAAGGAGTACTGACAGCAGGGCAGGGCATGCAGAGGCAGGACTCTCTTTAATGAGAACTTCATGCAGCATGCAGGCTTAGTTTTGCGTTTTGTAGCTTGGTACTGTGCAAAGTATGAGTAGCACAGCCATTATATATAAAATGGTGACTTCAGGATGGCACTGAAGGCTAAGCGAGAGGATATTGCACATATGGAGTGAATCTGGAGGATGCTTTTGTACGGGTCAAGGACAGCGCTGGCACAATTCAGCGAAAGATTGAATCAATCACAGAAATTAAATGGTTTTTAAGTGTTTCTTTCCCAAAGCTACAATAATAGACAACATAAAATACATACTGAATGCATTTTAATTATAAAACATTACATATATGGAAAAAATTTAAACATTACAAATATATATATATATTATTATTATTATTATTATTAATAGTAATAATAATACAATTAAAATACTGTATTTTTGTATAACTAAAGTTTAGCTAAATATTCCATAGTGGCTATGATTCTTAAAATATGAAATATAATTTCATTTGAATGGTTTTTCAATGTAAACATCATTACCAAGTTTGTAAATTATAGGCCATGCAACTTCATACCCTGCTCAGTCTCTATATCCACCAAGCGTTCCTTGGCCTGACAACGGCACCAGCAATACTCACCAATGCTCGCTTGCACAATGCAGGCCTCAGATTCGGCGGTGCTTGCACTGTATCCTGCAGCGTTCACTGCCTTCACCCTAAACACGCATTTGTCCTCAGTGTTCAGCCCATGGCACACAAACCTGCACACCAGAAGCAATTGATAAGTTTCAAGCCAAGGTATGACCAGTTACAGAACAATAGCTTGGTATAAATATTATCTACAAGATGTTTTATTGTAATTAATTTGAAAAACCTTTCTAGTTTTAATAACAACGCACATTTATAGCAGTTTTCTATCTGCTATAGAGCACCTAGTCAGCCCCTGGTTGGCATACCTAGTGCCTTTGACTGGCTTGTTGTTGCAAGGAACCCACACACCACTGCCATTGACGCTGACCTCAATGTAATAGCCCACCAAATTCTTAACCTCCTTAGATGCTCCCCAGCACACAACCACAGAAGTGTCAGTGTTTCTGATGGGAACAGCAGGCCCTGGGACAGAGGGCAGGTCTAGAAACAAACAAACAAAAAAACAAGAGAACGGTGTTCATCCACTTTCAAGGCATGTCATACTCACACTTATATTTACAGATCATGCCTATCATGGAAAAAATGTTTTTGTAATTTTGAAATAAAACATTTCACAATAAACTACCATTCAAATATTTGGGGTCGGTAAGATCTATGTTAGTCTCTAAAATCCAGTAAAAAAAAATATTATTACAATTCAATGTTAGTACATTTTGAAATTTAAATTCTGTGTTGGCAAAGCTTTTCAGCAACATTACTCCAGTCTTCAGGGTCACATGATCCTTCAGAAATCATTCTAATATGCTTATTTAGTGATCAAGAAACATTTCTTGTTATCATTATTATCAGTGTACAAAGCTTAATGTTTTTGTTGAAACCATATCATATATATCATAGACTGTAAAAAAATATGGACGTAGTGTCCGTGACGTCACCCATAGGGTTCTGAAGAGCAGTTTTGAAGCCTCAAAGTCGACTGTTGCCATCTTGGCAGCGCGTCATCGCGCGTCACTCCCGGATAACAGAAAATGGGCAAAGAGGCGGGACGTGGCTGGAGCTGAGGTGACGTGATGACTAACAGACAGCAGACAAACGGCTATCCACCTGTCACTCAAAGTGGCCACTCCCTTAATTATGCAGAACGTTAAGGCTTTATATAAATGTATAAATCATCATGGATCATCAGTCATCATGAAGGGCAAAATTAGCCGTTTAGACCAAAACCACAATTTGTAGCAGACTGTAAACATGTTTTTTTCTGCTGTTGGGCATTTTAACATGGAGCTCAATGAGATTCTGCTCCTTCTGGAGCCTGTCTCTAGTGGCCAGTCGATGAATTGCAGTTTAAGTCATTGGCTACAAGAGAAACTGGGGGAGGTTGCCGCTATATTCAGGATTATTTGATGGTCAAATAATAGCATTTATTTGAAAAGTGTCTTTATTGTCACTTTTGCAATTCATCGACTGGCCGCTAGAGACAGGCTCCAGAAGGAGCAGAATCTCATTGAGCTCCATGTTAAAATGCCCAACTTTACATCAGAAAAAAACATGTTTACGGCCTGGGACAAATTGTGGTTTTGGTCTATACGGCTAATTTTGGCCCTTCATGACGACTGTGAGGGGGGTCAATTTTTTTATAACTCATTCGTTTACATTATATAAAGCATTAAAGTTCTGCATAATTAAGGGCGTGGCCACTTTGAGTGACAGGTGGATAGCCGTTGGTCTGCTGTCTGTTAGTCATCACGTCACCTCAGCTCCGCCCACGTCCCGCCTCTTTGCCCATTTTCTGCGCGATGACACACTTCCAAGATGGCAACAGCCAGCTCGACCCTACTTTACACTTCAAAACTGCTCTTCAGAATCCTATGGGTGACGTCAAGGACACTGCGTCCATATTTTTTTTACAGTCTATGGTCCTTACTGAATAAATATTACTGACCCCAATCTTTTGAATAGTACTTCCCTAAACTTGATACAGATAGAATTTATTTCCACTGGTTGTTTCTGAAAGATTAGAAAGTGTACAATATGGCCCCTTTCACTTGTCACATAAGTTCTGAAACATACCTATCTATTATTAATATCTATTATGCAATCTAGAACATGTGTCACTAACCTATTTAAATTTTTCATGTCAAGTGCTAATACTCACCCAATCTGTCTCCCACAGTAGTCGCCCCAGTTTCCTCTGACGGCTCTCCAACTCCAGCAGAGTTGCAGCTGCGGACACGGAAGCTATAGGATTTGCCCTCAGCAAGGTCAAACAGGGCAAAACGGGGGGACTTCACTGGCATCCCAGTGTTTACCCTCTGCCATGTATCTGTACCCACCAAACACTGGGAAAAGATTTGTTAGTCTCAAATGTGATAAACCAAGGGGAAATCGAATACTTTATATTGTTTACATTCTGCCTCACCTTTTCCACATAATACATGACACCCTCGTGTCCTCTCTGGATTGGGGGTTTCCAGCTCAGGACCACGTAACTCTTAGTAGCCTCAGTGACAGCCAGGTCAGTAGGTGTACCAGGGACCACACCCACTGAAAGAGACAAGATAAATAATGCTCCACACAATCACAGCATATTTTTATATTCACTAGTATATTTAGACATGAATTTAAATGTAACATGAAATCAGATTTGTCCAGATGTTTTCTTAATATATGTTTTCTTAATATATGCCCCATGTAAGAGATGCACAATATTGGGCAATAATAGATATGTATTGGTAGATATTGGATATACTACATTGGTTTAATATTGTACACCCTCATTTCCTCTATATTTACATTTAGATTACCTTTGTTTATCTAACGCTCACCTGAAGTTAATCATAGTAAAACACTAATAATTTATTAACACTTTTAAATGTACTATAACAAATCTGTACATAATATTTCAATGTCTAAATGTACTTGTGCATTTAGACGTGCATTGTAAATGTGCATTTTAAACGATTGATTTTTGTTTTCAGAGTTAGTTTTTTCACTACTGTTCAAAATTTAGGGTTATTAAGAATTTTTTTTTAATTAATACTTGTATTCAGCAATAGTATCATGGTTCACACAAAAAAAATTAAGCAGCACAACTAATTTCAACATTAATAATAATAAAAAATAAAAAAAGTTTCTTGAGTACCAAATCATCATATTAGAATGATTTCTGAAGGATCATGTGACACTGAAGACTGGAGTATTGATGCTGAAAATTCAGCTTTGCCATCGCAGGAATACATTACATTTTAGAATATGTTAAAATGGAAATATTTAATTTAAATTGTAATAATATTTTGCAATATTACTGTTTTTACAGTATTTTTGATCAAATAAATGCAGTCTTGGTGAGCATAAAAGATTTAAAAAATCTTACTGACCCCAAACTTTTGAACAGTAGTTTAGACAAAATTAAAAGTGCATGTAATATTTCACCCGTGGGGTCTTCCTCAGTGAATTTGATCATTCCGGTCCATGGAGCCGAAGGGCCAGCTGTGAAAAAAATATAAACTCATAAGCAAAACTGACTGGCTTTGTTCTTCAGTTTTTATTCTTTTATTATATTCTTCACCTCTAAGACGGGCCCGGTCTGATGGGTCCATGGCAACTACGGGGTCAGAGGCCCGGGACGGACGGCTCACACCAGTATTGTTGAGGGCTCGCACCCTAAAGGTGTAGGAGCGGCCCTCAATAAGACCAGTGACAGGAAAACGGGCATACTTCACCGGAGTGTCATTACACTGGGTCCAATGATGAGTGCCAACCTCCAACCTGTGAAGAAATATTTAAATAAGGAGCACTGACATGGGCTTTGTGATCCCACTGCTGGGGGCATTTGACTCACCTGTCAATCAAGTAGCCCATGATGGAACTGCTGCCCTCCACTGCTGGCTGCTTCCAGGTAACAACCACATAGTCTTTATTAGCGTCATGACAACGCACATCAAGAGGAGCAACAGGTACCCCTTCCTCCTCCACATCAGCATCTGAAACACACAAATCAGCTTGATTAGCGCCCTGCTGTCATATCTAATTATGGCCAAGTAAGATACATGACAGCGCCTCCGCTCTGTTAACACAGCTTGCTAATTTCAGCTCTCTCTTAACTTAGGAAGTATTTTAATGATCTTATCATACAAGCCTCATAAAGATACTCCTGAAAAACATAATGCTTCAGGGAAAAAACATCCCATTTTTGAGCCAACAACAAGCCTAAAATTTTAAATTATATATATATATATATATATATATATATATATATATATATATATATATATATATATATATATATATATATATATATATATATATATATATATATATATATATATATATATATATATATATATATATATATTTTAGGGCTGTCAAAAGATTAATCACGATTAATCACATCCAAAATAAAAGTTTGTGTTTACATAATATATTTGTGTGTACTCTACTACTGCCATCTGGACGGCGGTATTGTGTTCCCAGATGCATGAAAAACAGGACCAAACTATCTTTTGTTCCCCAAGCAATCAGATTTTTAAATTCATCCTCTAATGATGATTGATGGTCAGCTGGTCTGGCTATCTTATCTTAAACTCTAAAGTAGATTTATTGGTTTTAAATTATGATTGTATATGCCAATTATGAAATCCTAAATGTCTGTGTGAGTATGCTGCATATGTACTTTCCCTACGGGGATAAATAAACTGACTAACTAACTAACATAATATATTTGTGTGTACTCTGTATAATTATTATGTTTATATAAATATTCATGTATATATTTAAGAAATATTTGCATGTATATAATGTATACATTTATATAATTTATATTATATATAAATATAAATATTGTACAGGGAGTGCAGAATTATTAGGCAAGTTGTATTTTTGAGGATTAATTTTACAACATTAATAATTAAACAACAACCATGTTGTCAATGAACACAAAAAACTCATTAATATCAAAGCTGAATATTTTTGGAAGTAGTTTTTAGTTTTAGCTATTTTAGGGGGATATCTGTGTGTGCAGGTGACTATTACTGTGCATAATTATTAGGCAACTTAACAAAAAACAAATTTATACCCATTTCAATTATTTATTTTTACCAGTGAAACCAATATAACATCTCAACATTCACAAATATACATTTCTGACATTCAAAAACCAAACAAAAACAAATCAGTGACCAATATAGCCACCTTTCTTTGCAAGGACACTCAAAAGCCTGCCATCCATGGATTCTGTCAGTGTTTTGATCTGTTCACCATCAACATTGCGTGCAGCAGCAACCACAGCCTCCCAGACACTGTTCAGAGAGGTGTACTGTTTTCCCTCCTTGTAAATCGCACATTTGATGATGGACCACAGGTTCTCAATGGGGTTCAGATCAGGTGAACAAGGAGGCCATATCATTAGATTTTCTTCTTTTATACCCTTTCTTGCCAGCCACGCTGTGGAGTACTTGGACGCGTGTGATGGAGCATTGTCCTGCATGAAAATCATGTTTTTCTTGAAGGATGCAGACTTCTTCCTGTACCACTGCTTGAAGAAGGTGTCTTCCAGAAACTGGTAGTAGGACTGGGAGTTGAGCTTGACTCCATCCTCAAACCGAAAAGGCCCCACAAGCTCATCTTTGATGATACCAGCCCAAACCAGTACTCCACCTCCACCTTGCTGGCGTCTGAGTCGGACTGGAGCTCTCTGCCCTTTACCAATCCAGCCACGGGCCCATCCATCTGGCCCATCAAGACTCACTCTCATTTCATCAGTCCATAAAACCTTAGAAAAATCAGTCTTGAGATATTTCTTGGCCCAGTCTTGACGTTTCAGCTTGTGTGTCTTGTTCAGTGGTGGTCGACTTTCTGCCTTTCTTACCTTGGCCATGTCTCTGAGTATTGCACACCTTGTGCTTTTGGGCACTCCAGTGATGTTGCAGCTCTGAAATATGGCCAAACTGGTGGCAAGTGGCATCTTGGCAGCTGCACGCTTGACTTTTCTCAGTTCACGGGCAGTTATTTTGCGCCTTGGTTTTTCCACACGCTTCTTGCGACCCTGTTGACTATTTTGAATGAAACGCTTGATTGTTCGATGATCACGCTTCAGAAGCTTGGCTATTTTAAGACTGCTGCATCCCTCTGCAATATATCTCACTATTTTTGACTTTTCTGAGCCTGTCAAGTCCTTCTTTTGACCCATTTTGCCAAAGGAAAGGAAGTTGCCTAATAATTATGCACACCTGATATAGGGTGTTGATGTCATTAGACCACACCCCTTCTCATTACAGAGATGCACATCACCTAATATGCTTAATTGGTAGTAGGCTTTCCAGCCTATACAGCTTGGAGTAAGACAACATGCATAACGAGGATGATGTGGTCAAAATACTCATTTGCCTAATAATTCTGCACTCCCTGTATATATAAATATAATACATTTTTCTTTAATATATAAATGCTTGTGTGTGTTTTTATATATAAATAATAATTATACACAGTTCACACACATATATTATGTAAACACAAACTTTTATTTTGGATGTGATTAATCGTGATTAATCTTTTGACAGCCCTAATATATATATATATATATATTTAAAATTTTAGGCTTGTTGTTAATATTGTAATATTATATTTTACACTACTGTTCAAAAGTCAGTATGATTTTTTTCATGTTTTTGAAATAGGTCTCTTATGCTCACAAAGGCAGCAAAGATAATTGTGAAATATTATTACAATTAATAATGGGTTTTCAGTTTTATGTAAAGTAATTTATTCCTGTGATGGCAAAACCGTGATACAGTTTTCTCAGGATTCTTTGATGAACAGAAAGTTCAAAAGTTCAGCATTTATTTGGAATAGAATAGCTCAAACTTTTGAATGATAGTGTAACTTGTTCTTCACACTGGCTGCCTTTAGTGCTGTCAACCAAAGATAGAAGCAACATTCCCAGAGAGAAACCGAACACTGTGGCAGCTCGCTTCTTAAAGATACAGTGCGCACAACTTGTGCGCCGACAATAAGACATTGCCTTTCATAGTGAGATGAGACAACTTAAGGTAAGGTTGGACTCACCTCTGACAAACACATAGGCAGAGTGGGAGTCAAAGCCTGACTTGGTGTTGACACGCAGGGTGTAGAGACCCTCATCTTCTTTGTTCAGATGCACAAGGGTCAAAGTGGCTCGCTCACCACTCCAGTGCATGTGCACCCACTTAGAAGGTGACAAGACGACACCTGATTAAGAAAAGGGATCATTACAGACTGTAAACTGCACTTTAATGAATGGGTACTGCATATAAAAAACACAGAGGACGACAGTGATTAGATGGTGACTAATGCTTAAATGCTACATTTGCAAGTAGCTTTTTAAGATGCACAATAACTGCATGGTGCAATACGTTCATACCCACCGTTTCTGTACCACACTATCTCTGGCTGGTAGCGCTTCACAGTGGGGTAGACAATGACTGTACAGCCCAAACTCATGGTTTCTCCCTCACGGCCAAAAGAAACGTCAAACTTGTCAATGATAGAAGTGTTGAAGGTCACACCATATTCAGGGCTGTAACCATCTGAGCAGAGTATGGACAGAAACAGAAAGTTTACTATTCACATTCAAATAAAAATATTAGTCTTCATATGAAATTGTATTTAACTACCATTTATTGTAAAGGCCAAAACATTCCATTTGTACTAAAGGTTTATGGGCTTAAGATGAGTCCAAATGAAAGCATAAAAGAGAATGAAACCGTATGGGAAACTTACGGGGCCTTTCAACTGCCTCTTCTCCTTCTCTGAATCCTTCAAAACGAAAATGCAAATAAACTTTCCAGTGCTTTTGAAATGACACATTTTAAATGACACTACATAACTGCATAATGCATTTCAACCAGAACTCTCTTTCCCTATAAATATTGAAATTAACCTTGCACACGAACACAGTATTAAATAATGAAGATCCAGTCAGGATATTTTATAGCATTAGTCTGTGCAGAGGCAATGAAAAGACGCTCTAGAATAACTCAAGGCATATTGAGGTGCTGTAAGGGTCTTAAAATAGAGTGTCAAGGGGACAGCAGGTGTAAACCAGACTAGAGTGAGTTACACACTAGTAGGGATGGGAACCAATCAATCACAGAGACAGCATATGCTCACCGATGACACTGTATTTAAACAGGGCTGTGTTTCCCAAGAGTATCATGAGAAACCATTGATGCTTTAGAAAACGCAGCCCAGAACGATGCTCATCAGAAGACAGAAAAACATAATATATGTTTGAGTTATTTCACTATAAACACTCTTTAAAAGGTCCCATGACATGAAAATGTCACTTTATGAGTTTTTTTAACATTAATAGTTCCCCTAGCCTGTCTATGGTCCCAGTGGCTAGAAATGGAGATAGGCGTAAACCAAGCCCTGTGTGTCCTGCTCGGCCTTTTAGAAAATTAATGCTCAGTTGGGCCAATCTGGAATCTTCCCTACACTCTAAAAAATGCTGGGTTAAAAACAACCCAAGGTGGGTTGAAAATAGACAAACCCAGCAATTGGGTTGTTTTAACCCAGCGGTTGGGTTAAATGTTTGCTTAAAACAACCCAATAGCATTTATTATGTCGTCATACGGGGGAAAGGTTACCTCCCCTTTCTCTGCTTTGCCCGCCCAGAGAATTTGGAGAAAATGGATTGAGTTTATTTTTTACATTTAATTCAGTCGCAGTGTCAGCACAGGCTTTAACGAAATGGATTCGACAGCACCGCCACAAACAGTGAGTAACAGTGTTCATTAATGCCTGATCTGTGATCAGTGATTTCTGATGTGTAGCTAATCATTCAAGTTCACACAGACTTTCTTTCTAAATCGTTTAATACGGTTTATGCATCAGTGAATCAAGCCAGTGACGATCAACTTCACATTGTTTCTCGTAGTAGCATGACACAAATCTGTTATTTAAATTGTGATTAGACTGCAGAGAGCGATCAATGAACAACTCTCTTTATAATGGCTGAAGCTGTCAATCACACACTGCGAGTGTATCTACACATTACGTTCCCAAACTGCCGTTATCACGTCATACGCATTTCAAATGCAAAGATGTCAGCCAGTCACAACAGTGGGCGTTTACACTGAAGTCTCACAGCAGACACGCCCCTTCAAACAGAGCATTCAAGCCAGAGGGGCTAATATCAGGATTGAAAAATGCCTTTTATTTCTAAATTATGACATTTTATGATGTAAAAATCATACTAACAATATAAGTACACCTCACGAAACATAATAATAGAAAAAACAAAATCCACATCATGGGACCTTTAAATTTAATGTTAAAAGTTAAATTGATCATGTTCTATTCTGTAACTAATGTTAATACAAATCATACACTATCAGAATAAAAAGGTTGCATTTTATGGGTGCAATGTCCCGTCACTGGCAGTCCCTTGTGAAAATGAACCTTTTTTTTTTTTTTTTTTACTAAAGTGACCATAGTTCAGCTAGTATTTGTAGATTTCCATGGTTACAACTACAAGTAAACATATTTTAACCATGTGTAAACAAAAATATCATTTAATAAGTTGCAATTAAGGCGTATTGAATGTTACAATGCCTTTCAAATATAATAAGTTGTGGGTATCTTTACCCATTTTACTCTTCGTAATTTTAATTTAATCAGTTAAAAGTTCTGTTTCGAAGTATCGTTTCAGTATCGATATTGGTGATACTGGCCTTGAAAGTTTCAGTATCATATCGAAAACAAAGTAAGTGTTATCGCCCATCCCTACACACTGTAGGTACTCACAGCACGGTTTCTTATTCAGTATAATAATGTAGACAAAACAACTGCACTGCAGAATGACCCCTTGATCATGTCCTTTATTAACTAAAAACTCATCATTAAAGTATTTTTTGAATAATTCAGGTCAATAAAAGACAAATCCCAAATCCTTCCTGATTTGCTTCTTATTATATAAAGGCAAGATCTGAGCCATCGATACACACCGGTATGACATTGAGCACATGTAAAACTATTTAAAAATTTGAAAAATGTTTGAATATTTGAAATGCATTTAAAAAAAATACTCACTTTTAATAATGATAGAGGCAAATGCAGAACTTTCTCCCTTCACATTGAGTGCAGAGATCCGGTACTCAGCAGTGTCGCTAAAATTACAGCTGCAACCCGCAAGAATAATTTAGATATCATTTTAATATAATATAGTTATATAATATATGATAGTGGTAGATGTGTAATGCAATGTCAGGCTACCTTCATTGCAAAACTACAAGAGTTGCATAAATACAATAAAAACCAAACAAAACAGCAGTTATATAAAATATGATATCATTTTTACAAAATCAAAAATAGATGCAGCCTTGCCTTTATTGTTTATCTTTTGCATGCCTCTAATATTACTAATAAATGAAATCATCCCACACATTTAGTGTAATATAATAAAGAACCCCAAAAAACGAATAAATGAATAAAAACTTTCTTTACTTCTTAATTTCCAGAGAATGCATGTTGTATTGGCTCTCTGTGAAGTATTTCTCAGGGTGAGACTTGGCATCGATTAAAACATTGTTTTTGTACCTGAAAAGCAGAATTAGATGGAGGGAAACAGAACAGAGTTCAATTAAACATTGGTTTAATGACTAATGATTATATCTATCCAGGAGTGTTTCTGACCAGGCCACGCGGGGTTTGGGCCATCCAGCCACGGTGCAGTGCAGCGTCACACTCTTGCCCTCCCACACGGTCTGGCCACGTGGTTTCAAAATGAACTCTGGGGGGTGAGTCAAACTGTCTGGATTCATCTTCTTTTGGAATTCTTCTCTCTCATGCATCTTGAGTAAATAAATACAAAAATAGGACCCTAGGATAAAACAATCAAACCATGTAGGGTACAACGGGGCTAAAGGCTCCACGGGGTAAAAGGCTCCTTTGATTTGATTTTCCTCTAAACCAGTAGATGGCACACAAACATGCCTCAGCACTTTCCAAAACATTCGCTTTTCAAGATGCACGTGGAAATTTGTCTGATCTTTGACTGTATTACAGACAGCAGCGCAAAGTTGATTCTGCGCTCATTTGATCTAATATTTGATGCGTTTAAAAATGTTGTAGATTTAAGTAGCAAATAAGAATCGCTAAAATGATTGAATATATTTTGAAACAAAGGTCTTGTTAATGTTTGTCAGTTTTGTTAATTAAAGCAACAGTTTTTCAATAATGGAATAATATGTAAAAGTATGGTATTTGGGGTAAAAGGCACCCCTGCTGTTGGGGCAAAAGGCACCATATTTAACATGATAATAAACAGCGGTTGACTTTTTTGACAATTGTTGACATGACATGGTTCGATTCAGATTGTAAGTATCATATATTAAGTTGGGTGTCCACCTTAGAGATAATCATCATATTTATAATGAAACGTAATATTAATCATATCATATAATAAAATATAATGTATTGTTACTACTGTAAATCTATATTAAATTATTATGGGATCTCCTTCAATGCTTTCAGAATCTTTACTTTTTTAAATGATTTTGTTTCTATATTTTTCAGATATATTTCTATATTAACATATTTTAATGACAGCATATTTATTGATCAAAAATCAATTGTTTTATTCTTCAAAATACACAGAAAATAGTTCAAACTTTGCTAAAGTTATTGTTTTGAACAAGTATTAACTTAGACATTATTAAAACATTCCCAGAATTCCCTGCGTGACACTTCAAATTTGATGTATTTTCATTGAAATAACTTTTTTTCCAAACAGTTTTGTACATTAGGGTTTTATGTTACATCTAATGTTGTTAAATTGATGTTTATTGCATTTTTTAAATTTCATGTGCGTTACCATGATGGTGTTTAGTGTTTGTGTGAATGACACCTTCCATACATTGGTATATATTTCTTTAAATTCTATATTTTTCAAATATATTTCTATATTAACATACTGTATTTTAATGACAGCATATTTATTGATCAAAAATAAATTGTTTTATTCATCAAAATAAACAGAAAATAGTTCAAACTTTGCTAAAGTGATTGTTTTGAACAAGTATTAACTTCATTATTAAAAACATATTATTTTAGCGAAAGTATTTGTATCAATAATGTGTGCCTTTTGCCCCATGTTTGGGGTAAAATGCCCCCCTCGACACCCCTTTTTAAATCAAATAAACCACTTTTATGATTTATTCTCACACAAAATCTGTTGCTCCATAAATGTTCAATACAAACATATATATTTTTCTTTATATCATACATTATAGGAGTAGTGAAAAGCTAATTTTTCTTAAGGTGTGCCTTTAGCCCCGTTGCACCCTACTGACAATGTTCAAATAGCTCTATCAGAAAAAACAGTATGAATAACATCTGTTACAATAATCCTCAAAATACAATTCTGACACAGAAAGTTGCATTCAAACCTTTTTAACAGTAAAAGGCACAATGTTTTACACAAGCATCTTGTTAAACACATTAGGTCAAACCTTCTTGCTCAGAGTCAGGCGTTCAGCAGACTCTCTCATGCTGGTCTCTCTGGACTTCTTCTTCACAGTTGTCATCTTGAAGTCGGCCTCCCTGGAGAACAGGTTCCTCATCACGACATACCCCACACCCTCTTCCTTCACCTCCTCCTGAGTCTCCATCAGATCCTGGGTAGCCAAATGACTAAATCGAGAGGATCAAGTTAATGAGCACAGTCTGGCTTAAAATACCGTTTGACAAATGAGCTCCATGTTAGATGTAACTGTTTTAGATGAACAGTTTTTATTTAGACAGCAAAGGGACATGGGAACAACTCCTGACTTAACTTGTGTTTCACTCGGGGGAAAAAAAGATGTAACGAGTGTCGGGGACATGAAAGTGGATAGATGATGACAGAATTGTCAGAGTAATTATAGTAAACTGAAACTCAAACTAAAACCATAAAAACATTTTTGTTACTTGAACTAAAATAAACATTAACTGAAATACAAAAAAAACTTGAACTTATTGCCAAGGCAACATTTCTTATTTCCATTTAGTGTAACTTGATGTACTAAGATAACTAAAACAAAATTATTTAAAACTGTATAGACAATGACTGCGATATTAACGGTAAAAGACTGTAAAAATGCTACGGTTAAAAACTTACTATATCGGTGAATAACTGTAATAGATCTAACCTTACATTTAATTTAATTTTAGAGTAAAATACCATTCAATTTACAGTTTTTGGAAGTGAAAAAGAACAAGTCGTTGTGTAATTTACAGTGAAAACCCGTAAATTGACATTCCCAGAATTCCCTGCGTGACACTTCGCAGTTGATGTATTTTTTATTGAAATAACTGTTTCTTCTTATTTTTTTCTAATCAGTTTTGCACATTAGGGTTTTATGTTACATCTAATGTTGCTAAATTAATGTGTACTGCATTTTTAAAATTGCTTGTGAATGACACCTTCCATATATATTAGTATAAGTCCTCCTAAAAGCTGCTTGGGATGAGCTTTGATTCATCATGTGATTCTCATCACCACTGTGATTGGTGGTTGTCAGTATATATCAAAGGTACATAACAGATATTAGCATTTCAATAGGTTGGTAATTTAACATTATTTAGTTAATAAAACTGTAAATGTTATGTAAATTATTACAATAAAAACCTTCACATTATACAGTTTTGAACTGTAAAATAGACAGTAAACTAAGCGGTGTCCCGTAAAACCTAAAATGTTGCTACCATATTTTTTGCAGTAAAGTTCTAGCAACCACAGGTGCTGTTTTTTTACTGTAAATTTGATGTGGATTTATAAAAACCCAAAAAATAACATAAAACTAACACTAATATATGAATAAAAACTATAATAGGAAGAGTTACATTTCAATTTGCAAATCAAAAAAGGCATATCCCGTTTAGCGTGTCAAAATTATTTGATAAGATTAGATGACACAATTTTCATCAACAGACAAGTCGCAAGCAAACATTAAAACCAACTTATTTCCAAATGATTTCAGACTTCCTAAGCGCGATATGCAGTCACCTGCTTCTGAAGACTGGCACAACGTATCCAATGACCTCGTCTTCTTTGTCCACCGCCAGGTAGGAGCGCTTTTCTTTTTTGGAGATTGCGCTCAGTTTCTTCTCCTCCTTCTTTTTTGCGATCTTGTGCCTGAACAACAGTTAACATCAGAAATGTCAGTAAACAAACAGTAGGATTATATTTGCTTCATTTTAATAATGAATTTTATTCCATAATTTTTCCTCAAAGCTTCCTAATGCTAATGGAGCAAAATGTTCAATATTTCAGCAGGATTAATGTAATAGGATGGAACAATTGAAAGTCAAGTGTGTTAGTGTAAATTAAATATTAGCAGAGACACCCACAATATTAAGCATTTATGAAAAAAATAAGTTAAAAGCCTGGAATAAGCAGCCTTTTAGAAAAAGCAATTGAATCAATATGAATTACAGGTGGCAGAGTAAAGTTTTTTCTCCATTATTATTGTGTATAGCACATCACCATGTTACGATAATTTTCTTTTTTAATGCATATTGTTGGTGAAAGACAGATTATGACCAGTTGGAAACAAACATACTTGAAATGTCGTGTCAGCAGGAGATAAACAGTATGCATATCATTCACAACTGCCAACAGCATTATGGGCTTTGGACTGATTTACAGATAAATCATAAAGCTCTGTCTGCGATCTGAGAGACTAATCTTTTATCCTTAATACTATTACAAAATATTTTAGGATTACAGAAGCTTCCAATCCATTAGAATATTGTTTCATAAGAAATACAATAACACAAAGTGCTGTCATATTTTGCAAATTATTTATTTTTGCAAAAAAGGCTAAACAATACAATGGTAAATGTGACGATTATAAAGTTAATTGTTTACAGTCTATTCACAACAATTCAGAATTGCTGTCAGGAATATTCGACCAGTAAAAAAAAAAAAAATCAAAATAACCATATTAGAGTAAAGTGTGTTTGGTTTGTCATACTCAAAGCGCTCAGCCATTTCTGTACAAATAACAGCCATCAGAAACATTAATACATTGTCATCATAACTGGTAAATAATATGACAATATTAGATTTCCGAGAGCACCAATACTCCTTTTCTCATTACCTTAAAGGTCACCCAAAAGTGAAAACTCTGCCATCATTGACTCACCCTCATGTTGTTTCAAACCTGTATGATTTTATTCCTTCTGTGGAACAGAAAAGAAGATATTCTGAAGATCGCTGGGAAGCAAACAACATTGGAGCCCATTAACTTTCATTGTATGGACAAAAAACACAGAACTTTCTTCTTTTGTTCTACAGCAGAACATTTTTGAATGACATGAGAGTGAGCAATTGATGACAGAATTGTAATATCTGCGTGAACTATCCCTTTAAAGCAGCAAAGTGTTGTACAGTTTATGTACAGTTACAGTCCAGCTAAACTACTGTGATTTCAATTTCCAGTGACCATAAATAATCCTTCAGAGACCATTAATAACTTTGGCTCATTCCCACAGAGGCTCAAATTCTTCCTGCCACAGAGTCGTGGCATCATGCGGTCCTCAGCGGCACATATGTTCCTCTATAACAAAAGTCTCATACCTAAATATTTATGAACATAGTTCCAATGCTCGGGCATTATAGATTTAAAAAACAATTCAAAGTTTTTCTGTAACAGTGACAGCACACTCAACAAGTTTTCCCATTTATGTTTCAAAGTAATCTTCAATAAAGAGTTTTAAGCTATGAACCAAACCAACTAGTGAAGAGATGGATCACAATATGGCATACTAATATTAGTGTAAACACCGTGAGAATCAGTCAGTCCCAGCAGTTAACTGCAAATATACTACACAACATACAAGTAGTTTGAGAGTGTAGGAAGAATCTGCAATGTGTCACAGGAGTGTGTGGTTGCTGCTGAGCACTTTACAAGCAATATTAATTTCCAAGGCAACAGCAACTTCTCTGATTAATATAGTGATGCTGAAGCTATTCAACAGGCAATTAAACATATCTTTTTAAACTGAAATGACATTCTTCGAAGCATAATTTCTTAACATTGCTTAAAAGGTTTATATGTTATCATTAAAACTCAATTTCTCCATGGGGAACATGACAGATTTTTGCTTCTGGAACTGTTGCACACTAGCATTCATATAAACCACCAATGATTATTTACTCGTCAACTAAAAAAGATGAAAACATACATTTCCGCAAATGCCATCATCTGTAGATGATTTGATTGTTCAGAAACTATTTTGCGATTGGCTTGTTTTGTTATTAAATCACGAAGCACTGATGTAATTTGTGGTCATCATAAAGTGAAGCTGATAACAGATGATGAAAGAAAATGCTTTTTTATGTGTACTTAGTTCTTTGTAACATTAGGCTCATAGTTCCCAACACAGATTTTTTTAGAGGTACTTTGCTGATCTGTGTTAAAGCAAACAAACATCATTAGGATATAATGAAAGGGTTATGGTGGCGTTACTTCATAAGATGCACACATTTTCAAATAAGCAGCCTGGAATGTGTTATAAAAGCACTGGTATCTAAAAAGCAGGGGGTTGCTCTACAGGGGCCATTCTTCAGGGCAGCATGAGCACAGGGACACTGTCCCCCATATGTCCTCTTACCCATGGCCGCTCACATATGCAGCGTAAGACTGGCGGCTAACAGATGACAGGGAGCTTTGGTGATAGCTGCTCTCATAACGCGTCTCAAGGTCCCGTTGCTGCTGTTCCTTTTGTAGTTTTAAGGATTCTGACATCCTGAGGTGCTTTTTAGATCGTCCCGAGGACCCCTGTCTCTCTCCGCTTGCAGTCTCAAGTACAATTCCCAATGAATGTTAATTCAAATGCACAACACACAACGCCTGAATTTTGATCATGAATGTACAGTGTCAGTAAAAAACCTGATGCGTGCAACAGCTTGTCACTGGGGCAGTAACCTAAAAGGGACCTCTTAGAATAGTGATACGTACCCTTAAGGTACTACTATGAACCTTTTAGTGGTAAATAAGGTGCAAAGATGTCCCTCAGTGACAAGCTATTGTGCCCATAAAGGTACATTTTTAGCACATTTTGTTCTGAGAGTGTAAGTTTGACTATTACTTAGTTCTTTTTCAGAAATACTGTATGAGCCAACACACATTTCCAATACATTTGACTATGTATCTTTGTTTACAGTTTCAAAATACTAACAGAAACATTCTAGTTCAAATTATAATGGCATAAATAAAAGGACCTTGCTAACTAGAATGATTTAACAGCATATTAATATAAAGAAAATAGGCTACATGGTGCACCAAAAACTCCTAGTATTTAAAGTATAATATCAGACCATGAAAGATTATGAGCAACTAGTTATGTCTGTTGTGATTGTAACTAATTCATACATTTACACTGACCTATCACACACTACTTTCCTTATTTGAGCAGGGGCTATAGCCTCTATAAGAAATATAAAGTCACTTACCAAGTCAAAGTTGATTTTTCAAAAAGAAGAAGGGGCAAACTCCAAAAAAAAAAAGAGAAACCAGTGAAAATCCAGGCACAGTGGCGGGTATGGGGCAGCCGACAGGACGGGACTCCACTGAACAAAAATAATGCTGCCACTCTGCAGATTGCAGGCTACAGGCACGACCTTGTATGGCCACTGGGTCTGTTAAATATAGACCCTGACTAGGGTGCAGGCACATGAACTCTGAAAACGCGCGTAATTCAAGTCTAAACGCAATTAAACAACAAAAGCAACGTAACAATATTTTAATAAGGAACTATCACACGAGCGTTGTAGGCCTCGTGCAGCACGCACGCATAGGCTGTAGCATTACGCTTACGAAAAAATAAGTATATACTTCACGTTCATTTTATTAAGTAGGCTATTCTTAAGTAATGTTCAAGTATATATTAAGTATACATGTAGTAAGTATACTATATCAATGTGTACTAGTAGTAAACTTGTAAGTGTGCCATTTCAATACTGCTTGGGGACTAAATTGGCCCACTTTTAGTATATAAAAAAGTATATGTTTAAGTGTACTATAAGTGTAACAGTATATGTAAGTTTAATATGACTGTATGTAAAACTATGTAAAAAGAAAAGTATATTTAATAGGCTACTCAATCAAAAGATTAAACACAATTACAAGCCAAGTATACTTTGAATACTTAATTACACTTGTATATCTTTATCAAAAGATTGAGTACAAGTAGCCTATAGGTCAAATATACTTATATTTAATATTGCACTTTAGTATACTTGACTTATACTGACAGAAAAGTTTATTTCTTAGAAGTATATAAAAAGAAGACTGAAAGTATAGCCTATTTTCTTAATTTTAGTTTAAAAGAAGTATACACTTTCGAAAGGGTATTCAGTAGAAAAGAAAGCTATCGAGTGTGATGTTGTTGTTTTATAAACATTAAACAATAGGTTAAAGTAGCTACAAGTAGGCCTACACTTTTATTTTAACACATTTGGTCAGTTGTCTTGTAAATATTGTCATATGTTCTTGACAAACGAAAATAGTTCTAAAAGAATCCAAAGCACCAAGCAAACCTTTTCCACTCCCAACGGTAGTATATGGTAAATTGTATGGAAATTATTATTTTAGATACATTTATAAGCTATTTGGAATGCTGTCCCTTTCAGGTAATGAACGGTAGTGAAAAATATTCATCTGCTGTCATATTACAATAATAAATATGAGCATTTGAGGCTATTCGTTTTATATAATTTTGTTAATGTTTTTTAAATGAGCTCTATGTAACAAAACAAAAAAAACAGAAGGTAAAGTGATCCTTCGATATTTATTTTATTTTTATTTTACTAAACAAATTTAATTAAACTAAATCTGACCTATAGCTAATAATAACATAAATACTTTACTGGAACAGTTCACCTTTTGGCATTCTTCCTATTTGATCATTTGAACCCACCCCTGTAGGATAACTAATGGGCTATTCCAGTCCGTGATGTAATGATATGTCGATGGGATTTTCCCATTACACTAATATATAGAGGGGGGTGCTGTGGTGGCGCTTCAGCGTGGCAGCCGTTGTTTTGGTGTTCTACCTTTTATTACCGGAATAGGTACGTCTAATTTGACTTATATTTACGGTACCAGTATCTCTAATCTAGTTGAAGATAATTGTTTGTATTAAATTTGACGTTATAGTTTTATAATTTATATTACACAAGACTACCGAATACAAAAAAGCCAGCTCTGTTGCTAGCTAGCTTATTAGTAATGCTGCTTTTTTGTCAACATAGCAAGCTTTCTTATTGGCCATTAGTGCTCTTACAAAGGTAAAATGTGGATGAAGGAACTGAAATGATGTATCAAAATAAACAACGCAAGCTTTAAAGAATTTAAGTGCTAAGTTGTTGACAACTAACTAACGTTAGTTAGCGGTAGGCTGGTCAGCTATTATTTACGTAGTTAATTTAGCTAAACAAACTCATAACCACAGTCCTATATAGGCACACACAATAATCTGTTGGTCTTAAAAGTAAGTGGTTTTAAATAAAGTAAAGGTCATTGCTGTTGCTGAAGGAGTTTTCGTCATTCTTCTTTTTGATTAGCGCCTGAATACTCGTACTGTTAAATGTTTGGACTAACAAGCAAATGTCTCTTTTATTTCAGTTTTAATAGCACAGAACTGTCAAAATGTCTAGCAAAAGGGCTAAGGGAAAAACCACCAAAAAGCGCCCCCAGCGGGCCACGTCAAACGTGTTTGCCATGTTCGACCAATCACAGATTCAGGAATTTAAGGAAGCCTTCAACATGATCGATCAGAACCGGGATGGCTTCATTGATAAGGAGGATCTGCATGATATGTTGGCCTCATTAGGTAAGGACAAAGTAGTGTTTGTAAAGCAAAATGGTTTATTCTTCTAAACTTAACTCTTAATGACCTAATTTCCATTCTGATGGGCATCACTTTCCCACACTCTTTTCACTGTTATGTCATTTGGTGCCACCTAAAAATACTTTAACCGCTTCAGAACTGCTGAGGTGAACTGCTGAAATCTGTAATAATTCTCTGGATGCAACTATCCAGATCAATTATTGTCAAGTGTGGGTATCTGCAGGTTGGAGTAATGGATGTGGAAAAGGTCTTATCATTGGTCCTAAATTTGTATGTCAGGGTTAGGGGTTAATTTCTGTTGTAGCATTTCACCTTTCAACACCCACTACTCCGACCTGCAGCTATCCCTGTCTCATTATTGTTGTAGTCGACACTAAAATATCATTTATAAGGTTCATATTTTTCTGGTCATATCACTATATGGTTATATTTTTGGTAAAATTCTGAAAGGGTTAACAATAATTCATAATAAAATACAAATACCTCTTTTTAATCCGTTTTAAACACAAACACACAAAACATTTTTCAAGCAGCAAACATTAAAAGAGAAAAAAAAAACGTAAATTCGAAAATGTAAATTAAATCCGGTTTCTCAGAAGCAGAAATCATCATAGTTGGGTACCGTTAACTGTTATAGCGGTGAATGAGAGAATACATTAAATATATTTTGTCTCCATTTGCTCAAATAGCAAAAGAAAAACTCCACAATAGTGATTTCACAACTTTCAGAAAGAGGGGGAAAAAATAGAGTGAGATTGATAACTTCAGTGAAAAGAGAGAAAAGTGTTAATTTTACCATCACTCCCATAGACGCTGTATTAGAAACACCCTCACAGCAGCGGTAACTTGTGTTTTGTAATTTGATGCAAAAGTAATATAATACAAAGTATTAGTGTTATAAATGTACATACAAAAACCTTTGCAGGATTTACAATATTGATGACCGTTAAAACGTGTCATCCCAGTCTGTGAAAAGGGTCCATTCTCCAGGCAGGTGTTTCAGCAAACCCCCTCCCATATTACCCACCCATCCAACCTGTGTCAGTTACAATTACATGAAGATTGCTAGAATACACCTGCAAGAAACAAACAATTAAAAAAAAAAAATACTGTGCAAAAAAGGAATAATTAAAATAACAATGTGAAAGAGTTAATAATTACTTAAAGGTGCAGTGTGTACATTTTAGCGGCATCTAGTGGTGAGGTTGTGAGTTGCAAATTGCAATCACCCACCGCTCACCCCTCCCTTTCGAAACGCATGGAGAAGCTACGGTGGACTTGTCTGGCTATCACCAGACTAAGCTCAATATAAGATTGAACATTGGTCTGGGGAGTCTGCTCTGTATTTTCTACTGCACAAGAGGCGTGCTAAACGAGCATAAATTAAATGACTCTGTACGCAATTGGATAGTCCTTCAACCAATCAGACCACAAGAGGCGTGATCAATGGGCAACGACCCATCACTTCTCTATCCGTCATCGTGTTAAACCCGCCAATAGCATATCAGGTGGATAAGCTAGTCTTTGATTGGTTCCCGCAAAAGTGTAACAGAATCAGTAGAAATTAATGTACAGGTTTCCAGACTGAGTTGCAGGGTGAAATCAAATCACCGGCAGATCGGGCTGGATTTACCCACAACACCGTACAAAAATGTCGTCGTCTGAGAGAGCAGAGAGTAGCTGGCGCTCTGTAGAGAAATTTGTCCGTTTAGGGCTACTGTAGAAACATGGTAGCACAAAAATGGAGATTTCACTGTAAGGAGACCCGCGGTGTGAGTAGATTGAAATGGCTCATTCTAAGGTAATAATAACCTAACGGTACATGTAAGATCTTTATCCGGTTAAGTCTGACGTCACGCGGCAGCGCCACTCTCTCTCATACCACAATAAAACAACAAACGGTGCTAATATACACAACAAATGTGGTGTAATACTACTACAAAAAAAAAATTATAATCATAACCTTTATCTCCATACCAAAATTCCAGATTGGCAGACAGTGATTCATCTTTTATAAATCGTTAAAATATTAATGTCTGCGACGTTGTGAGCACAGAGACTGTTGTGTAGACAGTAAGTATTTAAAATATTAATTTTTTAAAAATGTTTGATGTTTGATATGAATAAATATCACTCATAAACGGCCGCCGATGGCATTCTCAAGTGAAACGAGTTGAGGCTTGGACCCAGAAACGGCATTCCTTACATCACAACTTAACAAGCGGATACTCCACTGAAAACAGTTATGTACACTCACCTAAAGGATTATTAGGAACACCTGTTCAGTTTCTCATTAATCTAATCAACCAATCACATGGCAGTTGCTTCAATGCATTTAGGGGTGTGGTCCTGGTCAAGACAATCTCCTGAACTCCAAACTGAATGTCAGAATGGGAAAGAAAGGTGATTTAAGCAATTTTGAGCGTGGCATGGTTGTTGGTGCCAGACGGGCCGGTCTGAGTATTTCACAATCTGCTCAGTTACTGGGATTTTCACGCACAACCATTTCTAGGGTTTACAAAGAATGGTGTGAAAAGGGAAAAACATCCAGTATGTGGCAGTCCTGTGGGCGAAAATGCCTTGTTGATGCTAGAGGTCAGAGGAGAATGGGCCGACTGATTCAAGCTGATAGAAGAGCAACTTTGACTGAAATAACCACTCGCTACAACCGAGGTATGCAGCAAAGCATTTGTGAAACACGCACAACCTTGAGGCGGATGGGCTACAACAGCAGAAGACCCCACCGGGTACCACTCATCTCCACTACAAATAGGAAAAAGAGGCTACAATTTGCACAAGCTCACCAAAATTGGACAGTTGAAGACTGGAAAAATGTTGCCTGGTCTGATGAGTCTCGATTTCTGTTGAGACATTCAGATGGTAGAGTCAGAATTTGGCGTAAACAGAATGAGAACATGGATCCATCATGCCTTGTTACCACTGTGCAGGCTGGTGGTGGTGGTGTAATGGTGTGGGGGATGTTTTCTTGGCACACTTTAGGCCCCTTAGTGCCAATTGGGCATCGTTTAAATGCCATGGCCTACCTGAGCATTGTTTCTGACCATGTCCATCCCTTTATGACCACCATGTACCCATCCTCTGATGGCTACTTCCAGCAGGATAATGCACCATGTCACAAAGCTCGAATCATTTCAAATTGGTTTCTTGAACATGACAATGAGTTCACTGTACTAAAATGGCCCCCACAGTCACCAGATCTTTGGGATGTGGTGGAACGGGAGCTTCGTGCCCTGGATGTGCATCCCACAAATCTCCATCAACTGCAAGATGCTATCCTATCAATATGGGCCAACATTTCTAAAGAATGCTTTCAGCATCTTGTTGAATCAATGCCACGTAGAATTAAGGCAGTTCTGAAGGCGAAAGGGGGTCAAACACAGTATTAGTATGGTGTTCCTAATAATCCTTTAGGTGAGTCTGTCAATAGACCCTAATACACACTGCACCTTTTACAGGGTCCGAAATTAACACCCGCCAAGAGCCAAATGCGGTTAGATTTTCCGTTTGGCGACTAAATTCAAAAGGCTATCCGCCACACTGGCGGGTGATTTTTCATACCAAAATAGTAATGCAATATAATGTGTTTGCCAGTAACTAATCTGTGGACGAGGTGAGCTAGCCACAGAACGTCTCTATGCTCCAAGTCTCGTGACACTGTCTCGGGGGCCTGGAAGGTAAACAGTGCCGCGAGAATTGAAGCACTAGAGACAGTCTGTTGCTAGCTAGTACTGCAGCTAACTTGCGGTTTGTAGCTATCTGCTGCATATTAGCTGATATGTGGCGCCATTTACCGGGAATGAGCCAACCTTTGAAACGAAAACTCAGAGATGAAAAGGGGGATGAGTTAAATAAAAAAAAAGTTTTGTGAGAAATGGAGATAAAGGAGTTTCAAGAGGCTGGCTACAATATGATTCTGACGCTATCGTGATGAGTTGTTCGGTGTATCGCGGTAGAGAGTGAGCAGTGGGATGAGTTTTAAGTTAATTAGATTAAGCATCTGATAGTTTTACAAAACCTTCAAATGTTATGAGCACTAGTTTCATGTTCACATCTATGTCTTACCATTTGTTGCTCTGTTTTTACTTCTATGTACTCTTATTCATTGGATCTGACATGTTTCATTTGTCTTCATTGTGTGCCTACTTGTTTGACATTTTTGCACTCTGTACAGAACTTTTGGTCAACTACAGTTTCTGTAAGTGCTTTACAAATAAAGTTGATTACATTTTGATCAATATATATATATAGATTTTTTTTTTTATTATACATTTCAAATGTTGCTCTGGACAATTTTTTATGTTTGTATTCAACATAATACCTTATTATCTCAATTAAATGTACTGAAATTAATGTATATGTGACAAAAAAGGCTGTTTATTGTTCTGGCCGGTAAAAAAATATGCTTGGCTGGTGGATTTTTTCATCTACCAGTCCCCGTGGCAGGTGAGCCAAAAAGTTAATTTCGGACCCTGACCTTTTAAATAATAAATAAAATATATAAAAGCAAAGTATAGCAAACTTAATTTAGCCTTTAATTTAAATATAATGACATTTTGATTTCATGTTAACTTTAAAAGATTGAAATAAAAAAAATTCAAATCAGTTTTAAATGCCACAAAACTTTAAAATCAACGTTTAATCCAACACAAACTGGTTTTGACTGACAAGTTGTTTAATTGGCAGGTAAGAACCCCACAGATGAATACCTCGAGGCGATGATGAATGAAGCCCCTGGTCCCATTAACTTCACCATGTTCCTCACTATGTTTGGAGAGAAACTTAATGGAACAGACCCTGAGGATGTTATTAAAAATGCCTTTGCTTGTTTTGATGAGGAGGGAACAGGTAAGCGTGATCAAACCCCACACACACACACACACATTAATTAACACTGGTCATCTGTATAGAATCGCTGTACAGAATGGCCTAAATAAATAGAATATATACAGTATTTGGTATACACATTTGTCCTAGGTTTTATTCAGGAGGACTACCTGCGGGAGCTCTTGACCACTATGGGAGACAGGTTCACAGATGAAGAAGTGGACGAGCTGTTTAGAGAGGCCCCTATTGACAAGAAAGGAAACTTCAACTATGTGGAATTCACACGCATCCTGAAGCACGGCGCTAAAGACAAGGATGATTAGGACGAGGCCGAGCACTACTGAAACTAATGAAAACTACACTGTAATACTACACGTTTAGCTGCCTCCTTTCCCCCCACATTCATCCCCCTCATGGGCTAGTGCAAAGGGATCCATTCATCAGCCAGGTGAGATCATTTGACTGTACTGGACTAAGTAGACTTGTACATAACTGAAATGCATTACGATGTGTAACCGGTGGTAAACCTGAAAGGGAATGAATGCTATTCTGTAAATGTTGAGAAATAAATTCTGGAATTATTCAATGTAGCCTGGAGTTGCTGGATTTTCTTTTTTTAAATAAACAATTTAATGTAAGGTGAGTAATCAAGTCTTCATTACAGAATGTGGGATGATTTAGTCAGTTTGGAGTTTCACACAATTTTTGAATTCTGTTAAAACCAAAGTATTGTAATTTATATGATCCTCCTGTAACCCAAGCAGGGAATTTATATTATCCTCCTCCCTTTTTCCTCTGTAGAGGACACATTTTAGCGAATCTCTTGAGACCATACATTTATGTCACAGTTTTAAAGGGGGCATAACACACACAGTTTCTGCCAATCTCATGTTACAGTTCTTCTCGATTGTTTACACACATTTTCTGAAAGCATGCCTCATACTCTCAGAACTCTACACACAAATCCAAAAACACACACAATGGGCAACACCCCTCAATTCTCCTGCAAAATGAAACTTTACATTCAAAACAATCGGTACAGCGTATCTGTCTTTTATCAAACTAAAGACTCTTCACATATGAAGGATGCAATACAGGGGTCCGTTCTTCGTACGTGGCTAACTCAGTTAGCCGGATTTGTTTGTTGAGGATTTGGCATGGACATGGATTGTTTGGTTCTTCGACGCTCATCCTGGACTTGCTGTCAAAGTAACAGGTCCGTAAACTTAAACCTGCTTGGTATTTTATTTAACAGAAGTTCCCTTTCAAAGCCTACAGCGAATGGCCGATCAGGACTACTTCCTTCTTTAATAACGTCACTCGAACACTGAGCGCATGCATCTCTGGTAAGAGCCGTGACCTTACCGGGCAACGTGCGCTAAGCTGCTGTCGAATCACAACCTATGATCACAACACAGGAACCGCTGGCACAATCAGAACTCGTTACGTATTTCTGAAGGAGGGACTTCATAGAACAAGGAAGTCATCAGCCGTTTTTAGGACAGTGAAAACAGCGGTGTACAGATAAGTAAATTGTGTGAAAAATACTGTTTTTTTTTACACGCAAAACATGAACACATGTTATATTGCACACTGTAAACACAATCAAAGCTTCAAAAAAACAGGAAAAACGGGACTTTTAAACTGATTGCCAACAAAACACATGACTCATGATCGGGAACAAACAAACACACTTGCAGAACTCCTTGGTGCTCTGGAAAAACAAACTGCATCCACTGTTTCCTTAGCGCTGGGTTATTTGGGAAATGAAAGCTGTCACCGGCTCCCGTAACCCGAACCAAGCTTGTGTGTGTGTGTGTGTGCTCATCCGAGAGAATTATGCCCTTTATGACTTCATAAAAAACTTTCAGAAACGTGTTGGAATCCTGAAGGAGTGTATTTGGCACAGAAATAACAGTGTAAATAAGTCAATGCATGAAATAGCATTAGACCCCTGGATGTATCACTATGACAACTCCCTCTCCTTGGTCTTTAAAAATTTTATGAACATAAATCAGAATAATATAGAGGACACCAGGACTTACAGCATGTTTATCAAGCATCAAAATAATACGGAAATAATTATATACCAATATTCCTATAAAATGTGAGATACTTTTATGAGAATGTTGCCAAGGTATTACTCCCATTATTACACTTCTTTTTTCATTACATGTTGCCACAAGAACACATCAATATGCAAATCAGATGCAATGTATATATGCATTGTATTTAATGGGACCCATTCTGTTATATCTTTCATAACATAGTTTAGAATCATCAAGTAATATAGCCTGACTGAAACCTAAAAATTGAGTGGTAAATGAAAAAACAACAACAGCATTTTCTTGATAACCAAGTCTTGGTGTCCACTACAGAGGACAGCATAAAATATGAATACAAACATTCTCCATAAAAATGCTGGTTCATTGAAACCTAATATATTTAGGATTGTACAGAATAAGACTGCCAATGAAGGTTACTAAGACAACACAAAAGCTTTCAGTTTTCAGACGTTTAATTTCCCTTAATATCTTCACAACAACATTAGAGACAGAAATCAATGGAGACAACCACCAGTGGTTTGGAGCACCCTGAGATTTAATCATGATAAAAATAAAAAAACGAGGACTACCAAGCTACAATCCTTTGCTTTGAACAATTTCACATATTTATATCCAAATGTTTTACTGCACAATGCTGATTTATTTGACAAATTCGATCATTTAATTGGGTCCTTTAAAAAGACATTCTTCCAGCACCATTTTTTTTTTGACCAAAATAAGACTACATATCCAACATCTGTCAAACTTAGGCTAGGTAACCAAGTTAAAAGAGAGAACGTTCCAGATGGTCAAAACTCTTCAGCCCCATACATAGACATAAGTATTTCCGACACTTGGCATGAAAAATATAAACTCATAAGTAATCAAATGCCGCCCGTTCTCCGTATGACAGGTGCATGTGTAGGTCATGGGGTGGAGGAACTGCAGGACCACCTTCAGTGCCAAAGCTCTCAGTGAGGTTCTTCAGTTGCTCACAGAGCAGCACCAGTAACTACTGATGGCAGGAGTCTTCATTCATGATCACTCTACTAAGGCTAAGTTTTTTGACTGAATCTTGGCCAAGTGATCTGATATTCCAGCTTCAATTTTGTCACACTGAGCTAGGAACCCCTAAGCAGAGGGACAATAAAGAGAACAATATTTAATAAAGATCTGCAATCGAATAATGGTCATGGGTATGTTAAAACCCAATATTGATACGTTGTAATCCTACCTGAACAGCTTTCACAAGTCCCTTTTTCTTCATCCTGCAGTCATTAAAACTCTCAGGCAAGTTCTGTAAATAATACAAAAGTGCACAAATAAAGCGACTTTACCGAACAACAGTATTTAAATACGTTTAAGAGTAAAATAATCAATTCGCAATGAAACAAGTTTCATCTTTTCCTTATTGTGATGTACATCCGAGTGTCATGGGTTAATGAAAAGAAGAAAACGCAAGACAGGAGGCCTGTTGCATAAAGCTATCTGAACAAACTCTGAGTTTCAGAGTAGGTTTAGAGTTGACAAATCCAGATAAATCCAACCTGGTTTCGATCAAGTTCAATGGTCTCTCAAAGCTTGGTCTCCAAACTCGGTCCTGGAGGGCCACTGTCCTGCAGGGTTTAGTTCCAGCCGCAAATAAACACACCTGAACCAGCTAATCAGTGTCTAACTAGGCCCAAGTAAAGACACTGATTAGCTGGTTCAGGTGTTTTAATCGGGGTTGGAGCTAAACTCTGCAGGACAGTGGCCCTCCAGGACCGAGTTTGGAGACCCCTGGTCTAAACGTTCTCAGTCAACTCGGGTTTAATCCAGAGTTTGCGATTAACTCTGAAGCGCATGCAACTTAAAGTGTGACAATCACAGTGTCCGTTTGATTCACTTCTCTTCTGAGAGATCGTTTTGAAAATGATCATGAAATTAAATGAGTTTACAAAGCAGGAATAAACACTGCTGCTGCAGTGAAAGAATATCTGACTATATCAATGCATGATGTCAATCAAAGAAATATGCCTAATAATTATAGGTTCACAAAGAGCGCAAATGAATACACGTTGTTTAAAAGAATTATGAATGCATGTATTATATTTATATTAATATTTGGCTACTTGTCAATTAATATAATAATCATATGAATATATTATATGGATTAAAAGTAATTATAATTCATATAATATAAATATAATAAATAATTAGCACCAAAAGATGAGCAATTTTGTCTCTAAAGTTTTTTCACTATAAACTGCTTTATTTTGGAACTACAGATACAGGGGGTGTGGCTTTATTGCATCTTTACTTGGAGCTGATTGGTCAAGTTTGGGTTTGCGATCTCTAACCCAGAATAAAACCTGCTCCAGCGCAGGTTAGCCGTGTAGTGTAAGTTACCATGGTGATGAACACTGCTAAAAACCAATCCACCTTCTTGAGCCCGAAAAACCAGAGTTTGCTCAAACTAATTTCAAACTTACCTGGGTAGCAACTGAAACCAGCTTTGTGCAACAGGCCAAGGGACTTTGGCCCGGTTTCACAAACAGGGCTTAGACTAAGCTAGGATTAGTCCTTAGTTCAATTAGGGCATTTGAGTAGCTATTGTTAACATACCTTAGAAAAAAACATTACTGGTGTGAATGTTGAGTCAAAACAATGGCAATGATATATTTTAAGTTTTGTCAGTGCAAGTTGCTTTCAGTTAAAACGGCTCAAACATGCATTTTAGTCTAGGACTAGCTTAAGCCTTGTCTGTGAAACCAGGGGTTTGATTTCTATCGATTGGTTGGATTTTGACTTTGAGATGTGGGCGTTGCGCTCAAAAATGAATGCGAACAAAATGAAGATCCACTTGTGATGTTTTGCTAAAAATGTATGAGGTCAAAAATGTTTTGAAAAATGAAACATGCATGAATGAATTGTTAACAATGCCATCAATAACTGATTATTGAAGGTGAATTTGACTTTCATGCCAACTTTAAGAAACAAACAAAAAAACTATTACCAGTGCATCGATTTCCTCTAGGATCTTCATGAACTGCTCAGAGGCAATTTTCACTCTGTGGTCCAGTTTGTTAAGAGCCTCAGCTTGCAACTCCTTTGCAAGAAAACCCTGAAAACCATTACAATATGTATTAAATTATGAGAATATTGCCTAGCCTCGTATAACGGGTACAGCGTTCAAGGCGAAAAATAAATGTTGTGTCCCAAATGACATACTATACACTACTATACAATTTTATGAGGTTATTTTATCATCCAACATCAGAATCAGTTAGGCCTTCATTGTTATGTAATTAAAGCTACAATAGTTGAGTGTGTCCATAATTTGTTTTTCTGGTTAATTCAGTGCATCATCCGGGTATTTTAAGTGCTTTTCCTTTTTGAATTTTTCACAGTGAACACACTACTTAAGTCACACCAAGGACGATAACTATAAAGATAAATAATTTAGCGTCCACACCAGCGGAAGTTGTGTTTCTTCTAAACGCGTGTTGTAGTCAAGACCACCTAATCCGAGACCAAGACCAATGTGTTGAGACCAAGACTTCTGGTGCGTTCACAACACACGCATATGAAGTGTTTCGTGCGAGTGATTTACATGTTAAGTCAACGCAAAGACGCGAATAGACATTTTAGACATAGACATTCGCCGTCTTAACCAATCAGGGGCCGGTTGCATAAACTGCTTAGACTAGTCTTAAAAGTTAGTCGTCTATTTTTTTTCTTCAAGACTGTTCTTAACTTTTTAAAGTCAGTTACATTTAAAGTTAGATTGGTCTAATTTGAATCAGAAAAGTTAGACTGATTACCTCTTGACTAATTGCTAGTGTGTCAAAATTAGTTCTTAAGACACAGTCTAAACATAATGGCTAAGTTTATGCAACTGGCCCCTGGAGCTTGCTCTAGTAGGCTAGAGGACAAATCATATGTGGATACCCAGAGCTGTATAATACATCTTCATACTTAATAGAAACAGGAATAAAAAGGATCTTGCTTGGAAGAAACTGAGTGAGGAGGTCGGACAATCTGGTAAGTTGTAAAAAAACACTATTTATTCAATTTGAGCTTTACATAGGGTGATTTGGACACTTTTTGCCATTGAGATGACTTGGAAAAAGTGTCCCAATCACCCTGATTTCACCCTATTGTCACTACAAGCTAGTTAAAGCCGGCAAATTGAGCTTATTTTATATTTATCCATGTCAGCCATTTCGCAACGAGACGAGCCGGCTAGCTGAAGCCCCTCCCATGACGCAAATTCACGTCTGTTGTGTAGTGAATGTCACACGCGAATGAAACGAGTAAACTCAAAATGTTTAAGCGTCCAACTACGCGCGGATAGCGCAATTTATTCGCTTCATTCGCGTCTGGTGTGAACGCACCATAAGGCAGGGCGAGACTAGCCTGGCTCTGCCCTCCTACGTTCTTCTGCTCAATTTTCATTTTCCTTCAGTACGTCGTCTGGGATTGCGGTATATTCTCTGGTTTTCTCCGGTCAAATTTGAACCGGTCCAATCAGCGAACAGAGGGAGTGGCTGAGAACGATGACGTTGATGTTAGTTTGAGATGACATATGTCACGACCAAACATTAGCGATTGGTTATGGCAGATCCAGAGTGGCTCTTGGCAGATCCAATAGTTTTAAACTTCAACAGAGTTCCCGCCTTCAAGGAAGTAAACGCTTGTCAATGGAGAGTGGCCAGACTCTCTGTACAAATGAAATGTACGAGAGTCTGGTAGGACCAGGCTAGGGCGAGACCGAGTCGAGACCAGTACTCCTTAAATTCATAAAGATCCACATTACCGCCTGAGAAATTACTTATTTTTAATCCATAAATATAATTAGAATAAGACACTACATAGAGCTGTTACCAATCAAATGAAATGATGTTCCCAATCACATTAATGATGTTAATAAATAAATCAGACAATGCACTGGTAATTTTTTAATATCCCAGCAGTTGTGGTCTTGACTGGTCTTGAAACAAAATCCAGTGTCCTCAAAGTCTGAGTTTGAGTACAAATGTGGTCGAGACCGAGACAAGACCTTCAAAAAATGGTCTTAAGTCCGGTCTCAAGACCAAGACCAGTCTTGAGTACTACAACACTATCTAATGGCGCTTTTCCACTACACAGTACCAGCTCGCCTCGACTCGCCTTTGTTTGGTTTTCCACTGTGTAAAAGTTGTACCAGCTTCCAGATACTTTTTTTTGTATCACCTCCGGCGAGGTTCTGAGCGAGCTGAGGAGATACTAAAATGTGACGTGAAAACATGTCAGACTGCTGATTGGTCAGAGAGAATCGTCACTATTCACTGCGTCATCATTGCACGCAGCAGACAGAGCATCAAGAATAACCCCGCCATTTTTATATAGTTTGGCCAGACATTGCGTGATATACCTATTACTATTATGGCAACTTGGAAGAATACGCCGTGGTCAAACGAGGAGGTTTCCTTTGTTTGGTTGCCGAAGAGAGAATCCAGCGAGAGCTTGATGGGGCAACGAGGAACGAAAAAGTTTCCTGCGGTGTCGCTATGACGACCAGGTACTATTGGTCGAGCTGGTAATGGAAAAGCGCCATAAGCGTGTGATTCTAAGCAGGATGGATTCTGATTGGCTGTCAATGTTTTTATCATTCATCAGCTGGATAAAATCGGTCTGAAAATGATTCCAACGATATACGATTCTCTATACCGTTATTGTTATAACTGTGGTGTGAACTCGTTTCTTTAGTATTGAGAACGATTTTTAGAACTTTATCGTTATCTTTAAATAGTTATCATCCTTGGTGTGATGGGGCCTTTATACTATAAAAGAATAGTGCCATTTGTATTTGATTTTTTTAAAAAACATGTCACATACGTTCTTCAGTCCTGTGAGTTCACCATCCACCTTCTCAAGCTTCTTGGCGGTTTGTTCCACTGACTTTTCAATGTCTTTGAGCTTTTTAAGCTCAGCTTCCTCCTCAGGACTGTTCTGTAAAAATAAAGCAGCCTGTCAGACTCAGAAATAATTACAGATATTTCTTTATGAATGAATAATGCATTACACATCTTACCCTCTTTCCAATCATCATCATTTTACAACCTTGCTTTACTCCAAAGCCGGACAGAGGCTCATCCATCTCCTTCAATGATTTCCCTACAGTCAGAACAACATTAGGTTAGTTATTCTTGCAATAAGGCGAATTCAGGTTGATTAGGACACTTTTTCCAAGTCATCTCAATGGCAAAAAGTGTCCCAATAACCATGAATTCACCCTACATGGTTACTGTTGCGATAGCACAGATTCATGATGCTTTATTTCAAACACTGCATCAGTCTGTTGAGCTCACAAACGTCGACTTTTGATAATTACTGAGTGAGTATAAACACAGGACGCCGAGAAACAGAGAAAATAAAAAGTGGGACACAGAAAACAAAAAGTGTTTTGAATTTTGTATTTTTTTTCATGTTTAGAGCATAAGAAACCATTTTGGAGAAATTATATTTTATTCATATGTTATGATAATAGCACAAACGTCGACTTATGATAATTACTGTCGTTTATAAGCAAAAACACAGACCATTTTACAGCTGAGTGAGTATAAACACAGGACGCCGAGAAACAGAGAAAACAAAAAGTGTTTTGAATTTTGTATTTTTTTCATGTTTAGAGCATAAGAAACAATTTTGGAGAAATTATATTTTATTCATATGTTATGATAATAGCACAAACGTCGACTTATGATAATTACTGTCGTTTATAAGCAAAAACACAGACCATTTTGCAGCTGAGTGAGTATAAACACAGGACGCCGAGGAACAGAGAAAACAAAAAGTGGGACAGAAAACAAAAAGTGGGACACAGAAAACAAAAAGTGTTTTGAATTTTTTATATTTTTCATGTTTAGAGCATAAGAAACAATTTTGGAGAAATTATATTTTATTCATATGTTATGATAATAGCACAAACGTCGACTTATGATAATTACTGTCGTTTATAAGCAAAACACAGACCATTTTGCAGCTGAGTGAGTATAAACACAGGACGCCGAGGAACAGAGAAGCCTAAAGTATATGCTGTATTACCTTTAAATATGACTTTCTGGGATGGTGCTGGTACTCCTGTGGCTTCTGTCAGCGCCTCACACAAATCCTTCAAAAGGGGTTCATGTCCATCTTGTGCTGTTAAAGTGATGCTGTGTTTGGTCGTGCCTGAGACAAGAACAGGCAGAAGATGACAGGTTTATTACTCACAATGATCCAGAGAGCTAATGTTATCTGGCACTGCAGCATTGACACTCATCCAACCGTAATTACATGTCTTGAAAACTCAAAAATATCAATTCATAGCCTCGATATGTTACTAACGTTGAAGCAAGCGTCTGAGGCTCATTTGCAGTTAGCTAGCTTTACCTGTCGAACCGTGTAAAGCTAACCTCAATACATTAGCGACTACATTTATTTCTGATATATCTCATTGTTTTGAAATATGAAAAGTGGTCCGTTATCTTTACCATAAGCAACTGTCACTGTCAAGGTGTTCTCCGCCATATCGGCACACTGTTAGCTAGCGCTTCACAACTTTAGAGTGTGTACATTATGCAACTGGAAGTGACGCATGTGTTTGCGTCACGCCCCTAAGAAAACCGGGGGTGTGCTCGACATTTGTTTTGTTTTTTTTATTATATTTGTGTATTGTATATACATTATATATTTACAGAAAGAAATGTTGGAATGTAAAATAAAATAAAAAAGCAATACATTATGCAATGATTTATTTCAGTCGGGAAATACCAAGCGAGCTCTTTTTAATAGAGATGGACTCTTTGTAAATAACATTTCTTACATTTTTTCCTTCTGGGACCCAAGTCTGGATGTCCTGTAAAGAGCACATTCGGGGCTTTGCAGGGATACCAAATGTTTGGAGGTTTCACCAGGACAACAGCTTCTTCTTGGTCTTTAAAAACGGCTGACATTAATGTTTAGCACTCTTATGGAAATATGATCATATTTTTTAATTATAATTTAAATCTGATTAATTTTCAAATTGTTTGTTATAAATCAGCATCTCAGGAAAATGTGATGGGGTTTCTAATCAAAATAGGACTTTCTGTTACAAAACAGGGCATTGATTTCATAAATGAGCACTGTAGTGGACACCAGGATTTAAATCATGTTTATCAGGCATTCTGGAGACATAACAAGTGAACAGGGAAAGAAATTACATATCAATATTCCTATGAAATATTAGATATTATTATGAATATGTTGCCAATTTTTCCTCCCATTATTACACTTCTTTTTTCATTACATGTTGCACCAAGAACACATTAATATGCAAATTATATGCAGTGAATACATTGTATTGAATAGGAAAATCCAAGTATTGTCATTTTACCCACATATTTAATAAAGTAAAATAGTATATGAATGCATTTCATTATATCCTTCATAACATAGTTCAGAATCATCTTTAAATAAAGTTTGTTTTTTAAAAAAAACCCTGAAACCTAAAAATTGATTGGTGAATTAAAAATAAATCCCATTGTTTTTGCCTATACATGCAATTCCATGTCATTTAATATTTTTAACAACTGAGTCCTGCTGTCAACTACAGAGGCCATATCATAACATATGAATAAAATGTCATTTTTTCCATTTGTTTCTTATGCTCTAAACAATGCAATGACATAAAAAAAATACTAAATTCATAAAACTTTTTTTTTCTGGGTCCCAGGAGGATATAAATCAATTTAGATTTTACATAAACCCTTTGAAAGCACTAAAATATAAGTAACTGATTCTTTATGAGACTCTTTATGTAAAACTTATCTTTCTTGTGGCATTTAAAATAATATAATCTGTCTTTTTTATTTTATTTGTTACTGCCAAATAAATAGCCACAAAAATGATCCACAATGTTTAAATACCACCATTTATTGTACACATTTCAGGATATTTCAGATATTAATGTTTCTTCATGAATATACATCATCATCAAGAAAACCAGATCATTTGAATAATTCAAGCAATATTCGGAGCAGTTGATGGCGTGCTTTGCATTGCTACCCAGAACTGTGGACTTGAAATACTTGATCAATTTCAGCAAGCTTCAGAGGAAGCAAGGGTATAATTAATATTAACTGTACAAATATTATTAAAATTAGAAATTGCTATATTATGAAATAATATGGGTTTATATGTCATTAACAACACGCAAGAGTGAGTGACTTTTATAACTGTTAGGATCTCATATCATCCAGAATTACTTTTGTTTGAACATGCATTGATATAAAGGTATGCTCGAGTAACAATGGACATTCATAGTAAGTGGTAAGTAAATATGCCAGATTTCTTATTTCAATTTCTAAAAAACTGGAATCTCATTGGCAGTCAGGCTAACATGTTTACATGACCACATTCTAATTAAAATTGAAAAATGATGCTTCATGTGATCAAGTTCAACATGTAACAAAAACAGTTAGTTACAATACCAAGTGCTAGACTGGGAAATTAATACAACAAAACATGTCCGATGCCATTTACCAGCACTAATAACCTCTTCCACTGTGTGTAAATAAAACACTGATCAGAGAACAGTTTCTTATGTGGCAGGGATCTGTGGCAGGCCAAACTCATCGACCAGAACGCCATCCTGAGGGATACAAATACAAAAACTATTTACTGAACAAATCACAAATATAAATATTACCAGAAGATAATGAAGATGTATTGTATGTCTTGTCATTGACAATTTAATCAGTGCAATCTGCACCTTATTGGTTTTAGCGTCACTGGGGATTCCTTCAGGAATGGAGGGTGCAGACGAGGCTTCGTCTAAGTACGAGCTGTCATCATCCAGCAGTAACTCATCCCCCAGAGCATCCAGCTCTGCAACAGAGGAGAAAGTGAAGCTCTAAGCTCCAAATGCACACACACACACACACAAACTACCTGCTTCCAGTTCATCCTCATCGATCTCTGGTGTGCCATAGCTGCGGCTGAGAGCTTCCTGCACCTCGTTGGCCTCTTCCATCATGTCTTCCAGTTGATCCTGCAGGTCCTATCAGTCACAAACATTGGTAATGAAAAAGCGTATAATATTAACCACTTCTCATGAGTCAAAAACTTTACTTAAAAAACAGCCATTATCAAAATGATTAGTGTGCATACTTCAATCTGATCCATCTTCACTTGTTTGTATGCTTTCTTCATTTCTTTTGCTCCAATCTTCATAGCCTCCACCTACAAAAGTATTACAAAAAGTATAAAAGGTTTGTGGATACAGAGGATAAATGAATAAATTTAATTCTTGTTACTGCCAATACATACACGACACGCCGCTGTGAGCAAGTAAGACCTGCTGCTGCTGTACAATAGAGCGTACATAAACTACCCGTAGCAGATCTATACAGGTGGAGCTGGGGAGGCGGAGGGTTTCTAAAAACACACTGCACTGCTAAAGCAAACGCTAACCATGTGTTTGAAGGTTGAGCACACAAGCTCATTGGCTGCTGATACAGCAGGAACCAATCAGCTGTGCCCTATAGAGAATGACATAATTGCAAGCAGGTTTAGGACCTATTAGACCATCTAGAGTTTCATGACAGAACTGTGTATTTAAAGGAACACAACACTATTTTTGAAAATAGACTCATTTTCCAACTCCCCTAGAGTTAAACAGTTGAGTTTCACCGTTTTCTAATCCATTCAGCCGATCTCCGGGTCTGGCGGTAGCACTTTTAGCATAGCTTAGCATAGATAATTGAATCTGATTAGACCGTTAGCATCTTGCTCAAGAAAATGACCAAAGAGTTTTGATATTTTTCCTACTTAAAACTTGACTCTTCTGTAGTTACATTGCGTACTAAGACCGACGGAAAATGAAAAGTTGTGATTTTCTAGGCTGATATGGCTAGGAACTAAACTCTCATTCCTGCGTAATAATCAAGAGCTTTGTGCCGTACCATGAGTGCAGCGGCGCAATGATATTACACAGCGCCTGAAAATAGGCTAACTTCCGTCAACATAACCAACGTGACAACCTGCTTACACAGAGAGCGTGCTGGGGACTATTTTCAGGCGCAGGAATGAGAGTTTAGTTCCTAACCATATCGGCCTAGAAAATCTCAACTTTTCATTTTTTCCGTCAGTCTTAGTACACGATGTAACTACAGAAGAGTCAAGTTTTAAATAGAAAAAATATCGAAAGTCTTTGGTCATTTTCTTGAGCAAGATGCTAACGGTCTAATCAGATTCAATGATCTATGCTAAGCTATGCTAAAAGTGCTACCACCTGACCCGGAGATCGGCTGAATGAATTAGAAAACGGTAAAACTCAACTATTTAACTCTAGTGGAGTTGGAAAATGAGCCTATTTTCAAAAATAGTGGAGTGTTCCTTTAAAAATTAATTGCAGAATAATATAGACACCAATAAAAGTGTTTTATTTTATTTTCAGAATGTAAAAAAAAAACAGTATAGCCCCGTTTCCACCGAAATTACACCGGAACAATTTGCACCAGGAATTTTTTTACAGGAACCTTTTTCCCCCAGACCTGCTACTGTCTGCATTTCCACTGCGGTCTAAAGTACCGTGAAGATTAGGCAAATTAGTTTGGTGATGTAGGACTGCACGCGGCTGCTCCTCCCAGTCAGCGGCGGACAGTAATCACTTTTGCGCGACACTGTCTGCAACAATAACAAGTGGAGGAGATGCAAGCAGCGCTGCTTTTGCTGGTTATGTATTGGTTTACTAAAGAGGTCATTAACAGAACGGCGGAAAAGAGACGAGTACTGATACTAAAGCATATTCTTAAAGCTCATAAAGCTAGATTTAAAATAAGACAACGTAGGTTATTATCAGCTATTACGGACATTGACCGTGAGATTGCTGAGACAACGAGCGCCATCGGACAGAAAGAGCAAGACTGATATTTACTGAACGCAGAACGAACCTCGCAAAAGACTTTTAAAAATGCCGGTTGAAATAAAATGAGCTCAACCAATCAGCATGTTCAGCGCCCAAGTCCCACCCCTGAAAGTTCCTGAACTTTGAAAAAGTACCACCTCGGGAGCAGGGCCATTCGGAGGGGGAAATATTTACCCGGAACTTCATTTAGACCCTGGTTCCTGTGGTCGAAACCGAGTACCACCCCAAAGTTCCTGGGGAAAGTTCCTGCGGTGGAAACGTGGCTTATGAAATTATTTATTATATTAGGAAAATACCATATACGCAAGAAGAAATGAATCGGCTCTTTACAAATCAAATTTCTTGGATTTTATAAATAAATTTAAAAAAAAAATTAAATAGTGGTGGGAATAATATGGACAGCAGTGAATAAGTTCATAAGTCTTTACTGTTGTTTTGGTGTCCCTTAATGACTGGATTGTATAGTTGGCTTGTTCCATATTAAATGACTGCTGGGAAAGCTGATCTCTTTGACCCTCATACCTGCATAATACAGTGGGGAAAAATAACATTTAACATTATTATTATTAGTTAACATGAACTAACCATTAACAACACGGTAACACTTTACAATAAGGTTGTATTAGTTAACATTAGCTAATGCATTAGTTAACATGAACTAACCATGAACAACACCTCTGTTCAGCATTAGTTCATCTCTGTTAACATTAGTTAATACAAATCCAGCTGTTTGTTCATGTTAGTTCACAGTGCATTAACGAATGTTAACAAGATTTCAATAATGCAATTAGTAAATGTCCAAATTAACATTAACAAAGATAAACAAATGCTTTATAAGAGCAGTCAACTAATGTTAACTAATGAACCTTATTGTAAAGTGTTACCAACAACACCTCTGTTCAGCTTAACTCACACATATATATTAATGCAACTATTCATGTTAACAGTGCAATTAGTTAAGATGAGTTAATGCAGTAGTTAACATGAACTAATAATGCTGTTGTGTACCTTATCAACATTATTTAATAAGCCATTGATTTTGGGCTGTTGGTAAACATAACTGGAAGCCATCTGAACATCATGTTTATACGCACTTTACTATCATCACTTACATTCAACAAAGCATTTATTAATGAAATGTGTGAACCTTATTATAAAGTGTTACCAAAACATTTGATCACATCAATATCCACTAGATATTGAAATAAACATTTCATACATCGTAAATGAATATTAGTCAGGGAAAAACTCACATTCTCTTTTGTTTCAGCACTCTCATTGCCTTCTGCTTCACTGTATTCTGTAAAGAGATTGTTCATCTTTACGCTTTATGCAGAATTATTTATGATTTACAGTGGGATCCGATGTGCATTGAAAACACTGAGACCGCATGAAAATCTGGGATTCAAAGTCTAATATAAACTTGGAAACAAACACAATTTTAGGATTTTGAAAATATCATGTAAAAAGATAAGAACATAGTCAATGAATGACAGTAATACATTACTTTTGTGATCTTGTGAACTCCTAAAGGTCAGATGTTTTGATGCACAAGATGCTTTTTGGATCATTCTCAAATGATGCTGGAAAAAATTATTAGCTTTTACTAATAATGTGGAGTTCATGAAGCTCGTTACTATAGTTAACTAAAACTAAAGTAAAACTAAAACCATAAAAAAAACATTTTCTTTACTTGAACAATTGAAATTTGATATACTAAAATGTTTAAATTGATGTACTAAAGCGAAATAATCAAAATATTAATAAAAAACTATAATTGTATCTCAATAATACTAAACGGGCATGCTAGTGCTGCTGTCAGGACAATAACAATACTAAGAAATTTTCATTTTTCAATAAAGAAAATCACTAGTTCAATAATGTAAAGCGCTTTGAGTTTAGAGAAAAGTGCTATGTAACAAATCATTTGTATTATTCACAAATTGTTATGCTCATAACATTATGTATAATGCAAAAATGTATTCAAATGCAAAGCAGAATGGCCTCAGACTTTTGGATCTCACTGTACATTAGTCTGTATAGTTATAATGATCTTGTATGTGACATTAAATCAACTCGAGTTTCTGATGCTCACTTTTGAGGGTCCATCCCTCATCTTTTTCATCTGGTCCTTGTACTTCATTAGCTCTGCGTCGATTCTCGCTATTTTCTTATCGATTGACTCGACCCTCGTGTCCACCTATAACGGGAACACCACACACTGCATGTACCTCCATCCATGTCTGACATGCAAACACCAATCAGGAGGCTTCACTGATGTTCTGACACATTCACTAACACACTGTACTTACATTGCCTATGCAGTCAGAAAGGTTGGGAGGAGGCGTCTGTTTGCTCCGACCGAAAATTCGGTTCATTTTTAAACGGGATTTACACTTATTTGCTTTGTAGAGGTATTTAAATGCTGACCATCACAACGAGCTTGTTCCGGATGGTCATAGAATACACATACCATAATAAAAGTCACCGATAAGGATGGTGAAGATTTTGTAATTCGCTTAAAATATTGCTGCGTGTTTGTCCTTCTCATTTTCCACTTGACATTATTTTGCCCCATATCTTAACCAACCAATATAGGAAATATATCTTAATAAATCAATAGTTAAATAAATTGATTTTCTATAAGCTAATCATTTGTTCGTACTAAATTATACTAAATGCTTTAATTATTGCTACCATTGTCTTAGTATTATCAGTGGGATTGATTTTATTAAGTAATTATTATTATTATTAATAATAATTTTGTTTGTTTTTATTGTAGGCATCAATGACAGTTAAAGGCACAATATGTAAGATTTTTTGATTAAAATATCCAAAAACCTCTAGAACAGTGTTATATATTTTGTTGACTTCTGTACTCACATTATCCAAAATGTTTCCAAGAATGTTTAAGTCCAGAGAAATAAGCAATTTTAACCAAGGCTGAATCCGAAATCACCCCCCTCAAACAGGGCATTATTTGAGGGGACATCCATTTGTAGTGGTGTCCGAAACCGTAGTGGACGTTATTGGGTGCACTCATTCAATCCCACATTGCACCGCAATAACGAGTGTACAGCCAATGTACACTCAACGGCTGTCCGACTTCAGGCAATCGTTTTCATTCACTCCTTCAAGTGAACAATATTAGTGAACAAACGTAGGGGAAAGTGAATGAGGGTTTAGGGGGTGATTTTGGATTCAGCCCAGGACACAGACCGTGTCCGTGTGTCGCCTATCAATGACATCATATACCCACGTTATGATTTCCAGTTTTATTTTGTAGAAACCATGGAAACACCAAAGACGCTTTAATATATTATACACTCTAAAAAAATGCTGGGTTAAAAATAACCCAAGTTGGGTTGAAAATGGACTAACCCAGCAATTGGGTTGTTTTAACCCAGCGGTTGGGTTAAATGTTTGCTTAAAACAACCCAATTGCTGGGTTAGTCCATTTTCAACCCAACTTGGGTTATTTTTAACCCAGCATTTTTTTAGAGTGGATGTTTTATTAGACAAGGGAACAACTGTTTGGAGACATTTATAGAAAACTAATTATCGTACAGTAATACAGTATTTTCTCCGTCATAAAATAAGTTTTAATTATTTGCATGCCATTTAGCATCACAAGCCATCCAGCATTTATTAATACGATAATCTAATATAGATCTAGCTTTACTGCAGCGTGCAATAAGTGTCTCATAAAGCAGCCACGGAGTGAATGCAGAGTAACATCATTTTCAACACACTCAAATGTAAATATGATGAAACATACCAAACATACGCTTGACCGGAAGAAGCAGAAGCAGCAAATGTGGCATAATAAAAGCTCTGCAGCTGTCGAGCCGTGTGCCGCGCACGTCTCTCATCAGCAATCGCTTCAGCGATCTCGTTCAGCTCCCACAGCACTCGGCCCTGCCCTGCTTCATACTACGTTAATAATCTCATGAACAGTGTTAATTTCGTTGACGAATAATTTTCGTCATAATTTTCGTCAACAACCTTTTTTCTCTGACGGAAACGAGATGATAACTAAATAAAAACTAGTGATGGATGACAAAAACTATAACAAAAATCAACTGTCATTTTCGTCAACAAATAAAAACGAGACGAAAATGTTAGGGAGGGACGATTAGGGAAGAGATCCAGTCAGACCTGAGATCCTGTGTAACACATGCGCACATTTGATTTGGACGTGCTGATCTAACCGCTGGAGAACACGGCTCTGTTGCATGTTCTACAGGCTCACTCACTCATCCCCAATCCAGCGCTAGAGCGGCTCACAATCAATGAATAACACACATTTATGCCAGGCAATTGTTTATGAACTAATGCTGATCAATAATGGCAATGTTTAATTTACGATGTTTTTATAGTAATGTGTTTTAGACGGTTGTAACAATGCATATTTTATCTCCTCATCTCTGAACTTGAATGAGCTCCTGCAACTGCAATAGTAAGGCGAGATTTCAAAATAAGAGTCCCGGTGTATTTCCAGCTTGTTTATAATTAAAAGTCACGCATTATATATTCGTTTTTGCTTACACAATAAACTGTATTTAATTTCATTCCCATTTAATTCATAGTCAGGAGGAAAGACCAGTATTTGACACATATTCAATAAAGTATCAGGGTTATAATGGTTAATTAAAACCATTAAAAAAAATCTTCGTTACTTGAAATTAAATTAATATTAACTGAAATTTAAAAAATAAATAAACAAACTTATTTGAAGCTTTAGCTTAACATGATATACTAACTAAAACAGAAATACAAAGTTATAAAAACTATATAGATGTTTTTAAAAACAAACAAAAAGGTGAATTGAGCTCTTTCGTGTATTTTTAATGTCAAAACAAAATGATGTCAAAATGTCAGTTCAAGTGACAGTCGGTTATGTAATACTTAAATGCTTAAAGCTACACTGTGTGATATTTTCCCCCATCTAGTGGTGAAAAGGTATATGACCATGCAGTAAATATTAGTTTCTGTTCCTCCCAATTCCGATTTCGTTTTAACTCCTACGGTGGCCGATTTAGTCCAAGATTAACATGTCTTCCAGTTCAATCCAGCCATCGAGTGTTAAAACGCGAAAGACGAAGCTTGAATTTACGGGTATGTCCCTCTTTGGCTAATGTACTTTCAAGATGGAGGGGCAACATGGCGACCCCCATTCGAACCCCTTACACGTATGTATTTCAATGGCATATTATAAACTTTTGAGAATACTTTATTACTTGAAAGAAGTAAATATACATTAATGAGCACATATTTTTGAAAGAACTAAGTGTTTTTAGCTAAGAATAAACTAAAAAAGTTACACAGTGTAGCTTTAATGTATTACAATTGAACTAAACTCATTAGATTTTAGGAGACTAAATCTACTGTAGATTTAGTCGACTAAAATCTTATGATATTTAGTCGACTAAAACTAAATCAAAATATGCTGTCAAAATTACCACTGCTCATGAACATGATTTCCGCCCGCTTCCCATCCCGATTCTTTTCCACCGGCTGTGAGGTGAAGACGACAACTCCCTATATTCCCCAATCTCTGCGTCATCAATCTACGCCTTTGATTTGAATAGGCGACCTCTAGTGGCGAAAAACTACATAGTGTGCCTTTAATACTCAGACAACATTTATATGTGGGGACCATATGGGTATGAAATGGTCTGAAAAATGGGCCCCATATAGGATTGTCCGCAGGTTCCATAATGGTCCTCCATGTTAATTGCCCACATGGATTTCATTTAGGATGGCACTCGCCACTAGGTGGGACCCAAGTGGGCAACACGCACAAGACCCATCTCGGTCCTTCATCTGAAAATAAAATTTTCAATTTCAGTTATCCGTGAATTAATTAATTCTTTAGAACCATCAGAATGTGATGTGAGTGAAGTAATTTCAGACTTGTTGCGTTTAAAAAAACAGGTTTTCTTTTAGCAACATATGTTAACTTACATGTTGATATAACCGCAATGATTTAATCACGTAAAAATGAGAGAATTACGCTATTCCAGTCAGGAAAGATGGTAGACCAGTGTTTCAATTCAAAACGTGATGGGTGTAATTTTGGACAAGCCATTTTCATTAGCACACAACTCTCAAAATATATTTGTAATCACACACCAGGATATTAATTGTAGCCTATGTTCATTCTCTAGAGCTGTTCTGACAAAACAGATGTTTCACAGTGACCTTGAAGCGCTATGCTTATCCATTAATGTCTACCATGGCAACGCCAACACTTCGTCAGACCAAGAACTAGATTTAACCGAGTACTGAACAAACTGTCTCTGAAAAGTGTTAATGTGCGCATAATCTGACAAGGTACTGACAGTTCTGATGCCTATTATTATTATTTTGAGCAAAGCATTGTGCATAAAAACCATATCTAAGGGAGAATTCACAAAAAAAATACATTCTGCCATCATTTATTCACCCTTGTGTGAGAACTTTAGCAGGATGGTCCTCATCAAATTGTATATTATATGTGGACATTTTGCTAAATATCTCTTTTGGTGTTCCATGGAAGAAAGAAAGTCAATTAAATGAAATAGTGTCCATTCAAACCTTCTTCATCATGTCATCCTCTATGACTTATCCACGATGTTCTCAATTTACTCACAAACATCAAAGGTGTGGAAAAAAGATTGTGTCTTGCTGTTTGATTATTAATATATAAGATGCACAATAAGTTGCCATGGCGATACTGCCTTTGTTACGCGTTTACGCTTCCTTTATCTGGCTTTGTTGGCACATCGTATTCAACTGTGATGGATGAAAGCTCCACAATTTCAAGTATTTATACTACAGTATATGAACATCCGAACACAACATGACTCATCAGATTCTTATGGTTTCATTTATTGACAATGTCATTTCAAATACAGGTAATATTATAGCCTACAAGCAAGGTACAAGTGATGGCAAAGCAAAGCTCATTTCATTCGATTTCAAATGAATTCCTTTTAAACACTGCACACGCTGAGAGGGAAACACATTCAAAATCTGCTGTTATATAGTAGTACAAGCACATTACTGAAAGTACAGTGGAGCTTACAGAAGCTTCAATATGCAGTATCACACCATAAAACATCTAAGATGACCAGAAACTTGCAATAATGTCATTTATATTGATTTACGAAAAGGCACAAAGGGCATTACGTTTTTCAAAACAAGAATTTTGCAATCAATTCCTAATACTGCTCTGGCAATATAGCACTGATGATATCTTTAGATGAGTGAATATTCCAATAACAGACTTCAGCGTCCAGTCACACAGACACCCAGGAACAAAATGACACTAAAATATTACATTTTTAAGCCATCTAAGTTCTCTGGTAATATAAATACATTGCTATATATCAATGTCAATCCATATATATGTGTTATACCATACATATATATGTCTTGCTGTCTTGTGAAAACATAACGGTAACGCTTTACAATAAGGTTTCATTTGTTAACATGAGTATTAACATGAACTAACCATGAGCAATACATTTGTTACTGTATCGTTGTTAAGGTTAGTTAAAAATCCAGCTGTTCAGAGTTTACAAATGCAACTTCTGATTTTAATAATCTATTAGTAAATGTTGAAATTAGCATTAACAAAGAGCAATGTAAGCTATGCTGTAGAAGTGCAGTTCATTATTAGCTCATGAACCCTTATTGTAAAGTGTAACCAACACAACCATAGACATCACCAAAACGCAGCATTAGAAATACTTACACGAAATCAACTGTTACATCAATATTATCAAAACAAAAATGATGTGTAAAGCACCTCACATGTGCATTTGAAGGGTTTTGCTTGAGACATTTTACTGCCATTCTACTTTATCGCAGAAATGTTGTTTTATTTTCTTTTAATCACAAGTTGTATTTACATAAACGTTACTCAAAGATTTGCCGTTTTAGTCAAACATGCAATAGAGATGTACATCTTTTTTTTCTAGGTTCATAGAAATGATAATACACCGTATTAAGCAAGAACAACCTGACTAAGTAGATTCAATCCTTTAGTTGGTTGTTTTAAAGCCCTATGCCCAAAAACAAACGAAACAACAAAAAAACTGCACAAAAATCCTTAGACTTTTTTCCCAAGGCAATTTAGATGCATAATCCTTCCTCCATAATCCTTTTCGGACATAATCCTTCAATCGAAATCAAATACAGAGCATATAAAGCACTCTTCAGACGTTAAGCAGTTCCGATAACACCAACTGCTGTAGACTACATTATTTTTCCATCATTAGAGATATATAGTTTCCTGAGTCATAATTATGCGACACTACTGATTATTATTATTATTATACTTTTTTAGGACTGTTTTACGATCCAAAATAAACGGTACAAACGGATGCAAACATAGGCTACAATGTTTTGTTTGTTGTTTTTGTCTACACTGTGTTTTATCTTGTCTACCTAAGCAAACTATACGTTTGAATTAAAATATAGAGGCTAGTGATATACACTCTAAAAAAAAAAAGGTTCTATATGGCACCAAAAATGGTTCTTGGCTCGTAATCATAGGGGAACCTTTTTAAGTGCTATATAGCACCAATTTTGGTTCTTCAGTGGTTCTTCAGCGGTTCTTCAGAGGTTCTTCACCGGTTCTTTGACTAAGGTTCTATATAGCACCGCTACCATATACAGAACATGTTAAGATATGGTGCTATATAGAACCAAAAGTGGTTCCTCTATGATTACGACGAAGAACCATTTTTGGTGCCATATAGAACCTTTTTTTTTTAGAGTGTACTATATATCCATAAGGACTTATAACATTAGGCAATGACATTTCATTGTGAGGGACCAGATTTTAATCATACAACATCTTTGGTCAATGTACATCTGAAAAAAAGCGATTAGAATATTAATACTGACATACGAAACGAAACAATGATTTCACTAAAAGATCGCTTTTCGCTCTAGCAATAGTTATGTTAAAGCGTAAAGGGCACAATCCTCAGATGGCGGTGGTGATCTGTGTCAGTCCCAGGTCATTCGAGTCCTCTCGACCATGAAAGGACGACAGCTCCACGGCTAGTCATACAGGTCGACCGTGGCCTCCGTCCCCTTTGGCCTCTGCTGGGCACATGTGCTCGCGAAGAGTGCTTCTGACCCGACTAACGCCGTGCCCGTCCCCCTTGGCCCGACCTGGGCAGCAGAAGTCCCTGAAGCACCGTTTGAAGTTCTCATCAAGGAAAGCATACAGGATGGGGTTGAGACTGCTGTTGGTGTATCCGAGCGCCACACAGAAGAAGTAGGCCGCCATCACCGCTGTGGTCTCCGGCACTCCGTGCGCGAGAGCTTTGACCAAGATGAAGATGTGTATGGGCGTCCAGCACACCACAAACACAGCGACCACAACCAGCACCAGGCGGGTGATGCGTCTCAGGTTGCGGTCTTTCTCCCGCGAGCCCGACAGCAGGCGGACGCTCTTAAGGCGCAAGACCATGAGTGTGTAGCAGACGGTGATGATGAGGAGGGGAGCCACAAAGCCGAAGATGAAGACGCAGATCTTCATCAATGTGTCCCAGTAGATGTACGGGTCTGGAAACTGCAGAGCACACTCTGTAGTGCCTGCAGAAGAAATATAACAACACTGGTTAATTATTAATCAGAAGTGAGGGCAGGTTAATCACGCGTGCTATAATAAAATCATGGTGGAAAGGAACAACAAATACATTAGGATCAAGAACTGGCAGTCCCGTCATTTACTAGTACTAGTAATTTTTCGGATTTGTTTTTGGTCCCACATCAACAAATATTATATTCTTGAATTTTGAATCTTAAAATTGAAAGGTATTCAGTGACATTCTTCATGGATGTACCAATGTAGAAATTATGACTTATTTTAATATTATGGCCAATAACCAATAATCACCAATATTATAATTCTATATACTATTTTGTTTTAATAAATACAAAATAAAACTTTTCAAAATTAAAAATCATGTAAAAAATGAAATTAAATATGTACATTTAAGCATCACAACATTATAATGTACAGTGTGGAAATATTCATTTTGAGGTTCGCTAAAGATAACTTTTAACAGTGTTGTTAAATTATCTTTGTTTTTAAAGACTGACATTAAAGAGTTAGTTCACCCAAAAAATTAATTTTGTCACTTATTCCTCACCCTCATGCCGTTCCACATCCGTAAGACCTCCGTTCATCACGGAACGCAGATTAAGATATTTGTGTTGAAATCCGAAGGTATCGAATCAGTGTTGAATCATGATTCGGATCGCGTGTCAAACCGGCAAACTGCTGAAATCACGTGACTTTGGCGCTCCGAACCGCTGATTCAATACGCTCCGAAGCTTTAATGAAGCAGTGTTTTGAAATCAGCCATCACTATATAAGTCGTTATTTTGGGGGGATTTGGCACACCAAAATATTCTCCTCGCTTTATAATATTAAAGGTCCCGTTCTTCGTGTTTTTTTTAAGCTTTGATTGTGTTTACAGTGTGCAATATAACATGTGTTCATGTTTCGCGTGTAAAAAAACACAGTATTTTTAACACAATTTACTAATCTGTATACCGCTGTTTTCACTGTCCTAAAAACGGCTGATGACTTCCTTTATTCTATGAAGTCCCTCCTTCAGAAATACGTAACGAGTTCTGATTGTGCCAGCGGTTCCCGTGTTGTGATTTGACCGCAGCTTAGCAAACGTGGCACGGTTCCTGTGTTGTGATTCGACAGCAGCTTAGCGCACGTGGAAAGGTCACGCCTCTTAACGGGAGATGTATGCGCTTAATGATCTCTACAGCGTCCCTGGGAAAGCCAAACAAAGGTGATTTGACTCCGGGATGAAAATAACAGCGTCTCGACGACATGGCGACAAACACACTCAAACGCAACAATTCCTTTTCTCCACGCGACACGTCCTCTTCTCCACGTGGGACAGCAACAAGACCACGCCCCCTTTTTTCACGTATTCTTGTGGGCGGAGGTTAGTCTGTTCTACTGACGTAATTAATGAAGGAAGTACCAGGATGTAGTCCAAGCCAGCCGTTCGCTGTAGGCTTTGAAAGGGAACTTCTGTTAAATAAAATATCTCGCTTGGCATTGAACTTTGAGCTTTATAATTTTACAGGTATGATTTATGCTCTAACAGCAACATTACACACTAACTAAAGTTTGAACAATGGGATCACGAAGAACGGGACCTTTAAAGGTTTAGTTCACCCAAAAATGAAAATTCTGTCATGAATTACTGAAGATATGTTGAAATCCGATGGCTCAGAAAGGCCTCCATTGGCACAATGCACTGTACACTCTCATGTCGTTACAAAGTCCATCTCACTACAGTGGTTCTACAATAACTTTATTGTAAATGTAAATGTAAATGTAAACTTTGAAGTGACAAGAATAGTTTTTGTGCGCAAAAAACCCCTAAATATCATCATGAAGCTTCGAAGCGTTATGATGAATCAGTGAGTCGAATCATGATTCGGATCGCATGTCAAACCGGCAAACTGTTGAAATCACGTGACTTTGGTGATCCAAACCGCTGAATCGACTCACTGATTCATAACACTTTGAAGCTTCATGGTGCAGTGTTTAGAAATCGGTCATCACTATAGAAGTCGTTATTTAGGTTTTTTTTGCGCACAAAAACTATTCTCGTCGCTTCATAAAGTTATTGTAGAACCACTGTAGTGAGATGGACTTTGTAACGACGTCTTTAGTACCTTTTATGGGTCTCTTGAGAGTGTACACTGCATTGTGCCAATGGAGGCCTTTCTGAGCCATCGGATTTCAACTAAAATATCTTAATTTGTGTTCCAAAGATGAACGGAGGTCTCACGGGTGTCCAACGACATGAGGGTGAGGAATTAATGACAGATTTTTCATTTTTGGGTGAACTAACCCTTTAAGTCAGTGATAGATGATGAGGGACTAACTAACCCTAAATATCCAATATTGACAGATTCTAATGAAAATAAAAAACACACAAAACGATAACTCATATGGTACCTACACTACTTTTCAAAAGTTTGGAGTCAGAAAGATTTTTAAGAAATTGATCATTTTATTTGGCAAGGATACAACTGATCAAAAGTAATTGCGTTATAATGTTGATAATGCTGAACTTTCTATTCATCAATGAATCCTGAAAAAAAAACATGTATCAAAATGTACACAAAATTTTAAGCAGCACAACTGAAATATTTCCAAATCAGCACATTAGAATGATTTCTGCAGAATCATGTGACACAGAAAACTGGAGTAATGGCTGCTTAAAATTCAGCTTTTCCATCGCAGGAATAAATGACATTTTAAATACATTAAAATAGAAAGTTATTTTAAATTGTAATAGTATGTCACAACATTACTATAATCAAATAAATGCAGCCTGGGTGAGTCGAAACTTTTGAAGGGTAGTGTATATATCGTTCCTCCCTACCATTGTTTGTCTGAGTGCTCCCAAGGACCATTGCAGGGATCCCAGCAGCCGAGGACAACACCCAGATGAGGACGTTGATGAGCTTAGCTTTCATCGGGGTCCGGAAGTCCAGGGCCTTGATGGGGTGGCAGACGGCCACATAGCGGTCCACACTCATCATGGTCAAAGTGAAGATACTAGTGAACATGTTGTAGTAGTCGATGGAGATGAAAACCTTACACACCACCTCACCGAACGGCCAGGAGTTCATGAGGTAATCTGTGCTCTGGAAGGGCATGGTGGTGGTTACCAAGGCATCGGCAACAGCCAGGTTGAAGATGTAGATGTTGGTGGCGGTTTTCATTTTAGTGTATCTGTCGGGAGAATTGGTTGAGCCGGAAAGTGTCAAAACAAATGAAACAACCCATCAGTGTGATAAATTCATGCATGAGATGATTGGTGTGTACGAAACAAAACTGTCAGCAAATTCCCAAATGATACTAAACATTTGTCTTTAGGTTGTGTAAAGGCATTATATATCATTCACAGGTCAAGCCCATCTATTTTTTGTTCTCATTATATCTGCGTGTAACAGCTTGTGCTGTATTATTCAACAAGCATCAACTGTGCAGGTTTTCTCTCAAATGTTGACTAAAGGAGTCTTTACTGCATCTGAAGTACCATATATATCACCGCCCTGTTTTAGTATCATTTTTATTTGTCTAATAATGTACAGAATGTGGAGCAGACATATTCAGTAAAGCAGCATATACATTATTTACTGTGTGTCTCTGTCATTTTGACTGCATTGTGCGCTCATATTTTCGTCCACCGGGGGGAGCCAACTGCCAAATTCGACTTTAACCCTTGACTAAATGTTTTCCATAAAATAGATGTTTCGTCCAAACCATCCCATTGGAAACGTTTCATATGACTGTTTATAAATAAAGTCTATCAACAGCTATTAAAAAAAATGAGATGTAGCCCACCCATTTGATAATCAAGGTACATCTTAGGACAATGATGTTTTTTACCTGATAATGACATACATCACAAGGCAGTTTCCCACCAGTCCGACAACAAACACCACCGAGTACACGGCGGCGATGATCGGGATGATAGGGGACATAGTTTCCTGCTCGTTCGTCCAGCTTTCATTCAGTGAATAGTTATAAACGTCCGAGACCGCAGACTGCCATGTGAAGTTGGGTAAACACTTGTCGGGGTGTGATGAGGGGCATTTGTCATCCTTAAAAATCTGCACCACGTTGCCGTCCATCGTCTGTTGATTTGCAAAATAAGATCAAATCGCTGGAGAAGTTCAGTTGCTTTGGGATAAAGATGATATAAAAAGGGTAAAATGATAAACAGATATGAATAAATAGGCTAGACGTTGACTGACAGCTATTTACAACATCATTATTAAGTATGCATGTAAAAAAAAATATTCTACATGCTGATAACTGATACTGTATTGCACTTTCCACATAAAATGTCTGTTGCACAGTTTGCAAAACACCAAATATAAAAGTCTTACCTTATTACAAACTGCAAACCGCTTATTGAATGTGACAATCCCAAGATTTTAAAACAACAATGATGTCTGTGCGCAATGCGTTGATTTCTTTAGCCCGCTCCTATTCAATTGATGACTGACTGCCACCTTACGAGCAGCTGCCTCTGCGCGCGTCCCGTATGACATCAGATCTCATGTGACTGTCTCCATCTGCAACTCTTCGCGGAATAAAGTTGTCTTCAAAATGTCTCACGAGTCTGAAAGCTTAAGACAATGCTATAGTTGAAATAGTTTTAGTGTTTCGTGAGATGGCGCGCTCCAAACTTCATGTCTGGAGACATTTTACGCGCGCACTGTCGAGTGAGAACTCAACAGGCGAGACTGCGGTTTCGATATAGACAGCAGTGAAGCTCTCAGAGTGTGTGACCACTAGTAAAGCCACTGAAGCTCTCGGAGTATATGGACACTAGCCTACCTTTTATTCAAAGAGACATGTAAGATGGGGGAAACCGCATTACTTTGGTCAAAGAAGGATGTGCGTAATTGTGAGGGCTTGAGACGGATTAACGAGCGATGGCGTGTGTGCAGTTTTCTGAAATGAAAGTCCATCTGTCTTGTTTTTTTATTTTTTATTTTTTTTTAAGTACAATATAAATTCACGTGCCTGTTCCATTGGATGTTTGAATGGTTTCTGGGTTAAATAGTTAGGCTATACAAAAAATCAGTACCGGTCAAAAATATTTATTCAAAAAAAAAAAAAAAATTCTAACAATATAAATCATTACTATCAATTTAACACTTGCTGAATAAAAATAGTAAAAAAAAAGTAAAAAAAAAAAAAAAAAAAAAAAAAAGACCAAATTTTTAATGGTGGTGTATATTGCTACAAAAATGCTGTTCTTTTTAAACTGTCTATTCATCAAAGAATCCTGAAAAAAGTATCATAGGTTATACAAAATATTAAGCAGCACGACTGTTTCCAACATTAATAATAACTGAGAATCAAATCAGCATATTAGAATGATTTCTGAAGGACACGGAAGCCTGGAGTAATGATGCTGAAAATCAGCTTTGCATCACTGAAATAAATTATATTTTAGAGTATATTAAAATTACTTAAATTACATTACTTTAAATTGTAATATTTCACAATATTACATTTGTTTTCTGTATTTTGATCAAATAAAATTCCATAGATGGAGCATAAGATACTTCTTAAAAAACATTAGAAATAGTAATGTTTTTAAATTTTTGACCAGTACTGTATACTTTGCTTATTACCTTTTATTTCAACATGCTTTAATAATTTGTAATAATTTGTTACATTTATATAGCGCTTTTCTAGGCACTCAAAGCGCTTTACATGGAAGGGGGGGAATCACCTCATGCACCACCAATGTGCAGCACCACCTGGATGATGCGAGGGCAGCCATATTGCGCCAGAATGCCCACCACACAGCGGCTGATTGGTGGAGAGGAGACAGAGTGAAGAAGCCAATCGTATATGGGGATGATTAGGAGGCCGTGATGGACAGGGGTCAATGGGCAAATTTGGCCAGGATGCCGGGGTTACACCCCTACTCTTTATCGAAGGACATCCTGGGATTTTTTATGACCACAGAGAGTCAGAACCTCGGTTTAACGTCTCATCCGAAGGACGGGATTAAAGGCTTTTTAAAACTTTTTCATTACTTTAGAAATAATTGGCCTACTATGATAATACAGTAACAAAAGATTTTCTATAGGCCTATAATTCATTTATACCCACAAAATAATGTTCAATATTATTATTTCTATAATATATAGTTCCTATTCAAATCATTTAAAAGTCATGTTTCAAATTGTTATAGAGATCATTTTGATTCAGACTAGTGTCCAAAATTGCATACAGTATTAGGCTACTGTAATGATTTTGAATGTATTACTTTATGACTATTAAAGAGTGTGTGTGTGTGTGTGTGTGTGTGTGTGTGTGTCACAGGTGTGTGCAGGCAGGTACAGTTCAAATAGTAGTTTAATCTGACATAAACTAAAGACAGGCAAAAGCACAACACAACTATCATTACGGTGACCGGACAAAGACTGAGTGAAAAGAGAGAACTAAAAAGCAAACAGAAACGAGATAATTAACAGGACACAGCTGAACAGAACTTAACTAACAAGTGTGACCAAGGAGACAGACGAGTGGCGGGAAACTGAAACAAAGGAACATGTGACAAACGAAAACAAACTGAAAATCCATGAACTAAAACAGAACATAACTGTGACAATGTGTTCTATATAGTATTGCTGCGTTCACGCTTTTTCGTAATTAGCATCATTTCGAGATGACATGACATTCTACTCGGATATATATTATATCTACTCCGTGGTACAGCAGTATAGGGACAAGTCAAAACTCTCCAAAAATTTACAAGTAGTAATTACGAGTTCTACAAGGATGTGAACATTTTTTTTACAAGTTGGAATCTCGTAATTACGCAGCAAGTGCAGCATGTTCCTAGATCAACATTTTTGTTGACCCTGGAGTGGAGCAACATATCAATTAACGGGACAAGTTTACAGTTTATTTCAAGTTTAGGCTAACAACCAGGTACTTTACATCATTTCCCTCTCATTTTAGGATGTTATGGACTAGGTTTAGGGGGTTTAAATATGTTGACCCAGGAATGCATCTAACTGCAAAATCCGGACGTGCTATCAATGGGAAAATGAATCTACAGCAGTCAGGTGGTACAGCAGTCACATGGTATACAAGTCCAAGCTTTCTGAAAATTCAGAGTTTACATGATGAAATTACGAGTTCTACAATTATGTGAACGCTTTTTACAAGTCGGAATCTCGTAATTAGGATAATTCCAACATGCCGTGAACGCATCATGCACAGCCGTTCAAAAGTGTTTTATGAATACTGTGAATTCGGACATACTACTCTTTCACATACTGTTTTTTACCTACACGATAGTTGGCAAGTATGCTTATTTTGAATGCAGTTGGTGTTTGAGAGGATGTGTTGTTTATTTGGTAATTAGTCCATCAATTTTCATTAGTTTCAGACACATTTGCAAATCTGTCATGAACATTAATGGCGTCACCATTCCACAAACAGCGTGATCAGCCCCTATCACACAATTTCTCGCCTGCCTTCACGCCCCACCAAGTACAACATGCTCCTGAATCAACAATGTTGATCCTTGAACATTTCCATTAACCAATCAGAGTTGGGGAACAAGTTTCCGGTTTGTCAAGTTTTGGCTTACAACCAGGGTTAGGTGCTTCTACATCAGTGTTATTCAGCTATCATTTCCCTCCGATTTTAGGAAAAAGTTATGAGTAGGGTTAGGTTTAGGTTTAGGGTTAGTTAGGGCTACATTTTCAGACAGGAATGTTGTTCCAGTCTAACTTGGCAAAATGATGAGAAGAGGCAAGAGAGATGCTGCCTATACCTTGTTGCTGCTGGACAGTGTCATTTTAGAAAAATGGGTGATTTATACACTCAAAAAAATATTTTATGATGCTGTTCACTTTATTTGAGCAATTCATCTTGATTTAACACAATTCTATCAGGTTTCTGGTTCAAATGTAATTGATTCATGTTAAACTGACTTAAAACCGTTACTCTTTGACATAACTTGATGTTTTCATTTTGAAATAACATGTTTCAATCAAGTATTCCAATCAAACAAGACTTTCACTTCCCATCATGCTTTGCAAAGGGGCTGAATTCGGAGAGTAAATGTTTAAATAAAGTGCTAGTTGATGCATTTTTAAGAAGATGAGAAAATGGAGAGACTTTTTGGGTTGAGGACCTGCTAATAACAATTAAAATTTATTTAATAATAAAAACAACTACTTTGGGCATGCCATGGATGTAACAAACTCATCTTCTGGCTAGCCAATAAGACCTTGTAAAAGGTTTTGTAAATGTTGTAAATATAGTATTTCACTAAATAAAAATAATCAATTGAACTGGATTACTTGTTTTGGTTTGTTTTTTATATTCATTTTAGAATAATTAAATTGAATAGTTTTGGACAAAATTAAGAATGTTAACGTGACTTAACTAAATGGCATTGAATTAAGCTTACGTAAAAAACTTAAGTTTACTGAAATAAACAATTTTAATTAAATTCAACATAACCCAATTATGTTGAACCTGTTGACATAAAAAAATTAAGTAAATCCAACGTATCATTTTTTTTTGAGTGGATCTGATTTTTTTTTAACTCGGTGTCCTCAGTGGTGGTGTGTTTATCATAAGTAGTAGCCTATACTTTTACATTTTCCAAAATAGGCCAGCTTATTAACTACTAAATAAAATGCTCCAGGCCTAAGGTTGAAAGGTTCAGAAGAACCGAGAGACTAATGCAGGCTTATTATGCAATATCACTTTATTATTCTGTCGCTATTAAATATTTGTCTATTCTAGATGGCAATTTTAGAAACAAAAATGGAACGAAACGGAGAAAGAAAGTGGACTCAGTCCCAAATGGTGTCCTTTATGAAAGCCTTGTGTCTGCTTGTTCTCCTTTGAAAACAGAATAGGCCTACATGACTGAGGGTCGGCCACAGCAAGAGCTCTAATGGCATTCTTTAATGTTACTTACTCTTCAATATTGATTTTACTCATCTAACCATATTGTCATACCAGTAATGGACACAATAAACATCTAGTTCATCAGCATGACATTCTGTGAACGCAGATTCTTGTTGATCTTTTTCTAGGCAAAAGTAGGTGTACTTCACACGTTGCTAAGAGACACAGGTAGGTGTTGTTTGTGTGGTATGTTTCCCCACAGTGCTTATGCTTCATAACCTCAGGTAAAAGGGCTTATAGATAATTACAGCTCCATCAGACATCACAAAATCCCACTGAAGGACACAGCTGTGTGAAGGGAAACATTATTTTATTTAGTCTTTGTATTAATGCTGTTTTTTCTCTCTCTCGATCTACACACATTCAAATGTACAAACCACCGTTTATTGGATGTATATAGTGTTTCTATTTTTGTGAGCAGTCCACTGCCTACATTATTATTGTGGCAGCTAAAACCCATATACTGTAAGACAACCTTAAATGGTTAGTTCATCTAACATGGACAATTCTGCTATTTACTCACCCTGTCATTTTGTACTAAACCCAATGCAGTTATTATTTGTTGCCTATGTAAAAGGCAGTTTCAGGAGATTGCTGGCCTTAGTAATCACAGAATTGAATTGATTATTATTTTGGGACTTAAAAGGGACAGTTGACCCAAAAATGAAAATGATCCCATGATTTACTCACCCTCAAGTCATCCTAGGTGTATATGACTGTCTTTTTTCAAACGAATACAATCAGAGTTATATTAAAAAATGTCCTGGCTCTTCCAAGCTTTATAATGGCAGCCCAAAATTTCAAGCCTAAAAAAGTGTATCCATCCATTATAAAAGTAATCCACACGGCTGTAATAAAGGCCTTCTGAAGCGAATCGATGGGTTGTGTAAAATATCCATATTTAAAACTTTATAAGATATCTAGCTTCCGGCGGACCACCATCCGTATTCAACGCATAAATGCCTCTCACAGTTCAAAACACTAATGCCATGTCTGACGTTGTACATCACGCCAGTTACGCATTTTTCATAAGCTGAGTACGGAAGGTGGTCCGCCGGAAGCTACACTCTAAAAAATGCTGGGTTAAAAACAACCCAAGTTGGGTTGAAAATGGACAAACTCAGCAATTGGGTTGTTTTAACCCAGCGATTGGGTTGTTTTAAGTGCTGGGTTAAAAACAAGCGACAAATATGGCTAATTTTGCCCTTCATGACGACTGTGAGGGGGGTGATTTTTTTTATAACTCATTCGTTTACATTATATAAAGCCTTAAAGTTCTGCATAATTAAGGGAGTGGCCACTTTGAGTGACAGTTGGATTGGCGTTTGTCTGCTGTCTGTTAGTCATCGCGTCACCTCAGCTCCGCCCACGTCCCGCCTCTTTGCCCATTTTCTGTTATCCGGGAGTGACGCTCTGTGACGCGCTGCCAAGATGGCAACGGCCAGCTCGACCCTACTTTACCTTTTAAAACTGCTCTTCAGAATCCTATGGGTGACGTCACGGACACTACGTCCATATTTTTTTAGTCAATGGTTAAAACAAACCATTCACTGGGTTAAAACAACCCAAATGCTGGGTTTGTCCATTTTCAACCCAACTTGGGTTGGTTTTAACCCAGCATTTTTTTTAGTGTAGATATTTTACTTTATATAATGTTAAATATGGATATTTTTACTACACAAACCCATCGATTCGCTTCAGAAGGCCTTTATTAAACCCCCGGAGCCGTGTGGAGTACTTTTATGAAGGATGGATGCACTTTTTGGGGCTTAAAATTTTGGGCTGCCATTCACTGCCATTAAAAAGCTTGGATCAGCCAGGATTTTTTTAATATAACTCGTCTTTTTTATATTCGTCTGAAAGAAGAATGTCATATACAGTGTTGGGGAAAGTTACTTTTATAAGTAACGCATTACAATCTTGAATTACACCCTATAAAAAAGTAACTAAGTAATTCAATTACAGTAATTGAATTACTTAGTTACTTTTTATGGAAAGTAATGCGTTACGTTACTTTTGTGTTACTTTTTCACACCTGGGCTGGGCTTGCTTGTTTTTTTTATTTTTTTATTATTGGCAAATGTAAAGGCCCTTTCACACCAAAAGTGAATAAATAAGCCTCAGTCTGAAGTAAATTCATGCCTGTTAAAAAACCTTTCAGAAAAACAACATCTTCCCTCAGGAAGACGCTTTAGAGTCCACAAGTGCAGGCTCAATCGCTTTAAGAACTCCTTTGTCCCCCTGTCCATCAAAGCCCTATATGACAAGTCAGCCAGAGGTCTTTTTTTTCTTTCTCACTTGAATTTTGTCATTATGATTTTTATAGGTGTGTAGTACGAAGGCCAGTGTGTAATTGGTTGGTTGATGGTAGTCTGTGTATGTATTGCAGGTATTGTGTGTGTGTGTGCGCGTGTATGGGGTGATAGCCGTGTGTGTATTATCTTGTATTTAAACAGCAGACAATGTACTGTATGTGTCCAAGACAAATTTCCTTCGGGACAATAAAAGTCTCTTATCTTATCTCATCTTAGAATAGGATGCAGGAGAAGAAAGTTTAAACACGCTTACTTCAGCAATAAAAAAATTAAACACAAATGTGATGTTTATCTAAAGTCATTTTTGTTTATTAGTATGGTTGAAGTGGATCATTGAAGGTCGCAAGCAAAGACATTGGATAATAAAGTGTAAAGTGAGATTAAATACATTAAGTATATTTCCATCATGTTCCGCAGCGCACACAATGCCTGTGCACTTGTGATTTCTCTTATGAGAACAGGACAGCTGTCAGTCAATACATGGAACCAAAGTAAGTAACTTGCCTACTTATTTGAAAAAGTAACTGTTGTATTTTAAAAGTAATGCATTACTTTACTAGTTACTTAACTCAAGTTACTTGTAATGCGTTACCCCCAACACTGGTCATATACACATAGGATGCTTGAGGGCGAGTAAATCATGGGTAAATAAAAAAAATACGCAAAAACAAAACAAAAAAAGAAGCCAAATAAAATAAAATATATAGAAAAAATAAAAACAATAAAAAGCAACATTAAATAAAATGACAAAAACAATCAAATCCAAAACATAAATGCTACATTTTTAGAATACTAAACAAATAAACAATAAAAGTAAAAAAAACAAACAAACCAAACATACCAACAAAAAAAAAGAAAAGAAAAAAGAAACCATCCTAATGCACGGCGAGGAGGAGAGATTGAGTGGACAAAGACTCCAAGGATCACAGATGGAGAATTGCAGAGATTAGTTGAGTCTTGGGGTTAGAAAGCACCAAACAACAACAACAACCCCAACATCACCACATGTTGTTTGGGAGGGATTCAAGAAAAATCCTTCTCGCTCATCCAAAAACAAACTCCAGCATATTCAGAGACGACTGGAACTTCAAAAGGGACCGGATTCTATGGTCAGATGAAACTATAAAAAGAGCTTTTTGGCAGAAAACTCACCAGATGGGTTTGGTGCAAACAGGGATAAAAAGTACCCCATGCCCACGGTTAAATATACTACTGGATCTTTAATGCTGTGGCCCTATTTTTTTGCTGAAGGTCCTGGACATCTTGTTCAGATTCATGGTGTCATGGATTCTAGCAAATACCAACGGATAAAAATTGAAAACCTGACGGCCTCTGCTGGAAATCTTATAATGGGCCGTGGTTGGATCTTCCATCAGGACAATGATCCAAAACAAACATCAAAATCAACACAAAAATGTGTCACTGAGCACAAAATGAAGCTTCTGCCATGACCATCCCAGTCCCCTGACCTGAACCCTACAAAAAATGAGTGGCTAAACTGAAGAGAAGAAGCACCAACATGGATCTGGGAATCTGGAGAGATTCTGTATGGAGGAATGATCTCTGATCTCATGTCAGGTGTTCTCCAAACTCATCAGGCATTGTAGGAGAAAACTCAGAGCTGTTATCTTGGCAAAGGGAGGTTGCAAAAAGTATTTAATAAAAGGGTGCCAATAATTATGGCTAATGTGTTTTGGAGAAAAGCATTTATTTCTTAATGTGATTTACCCTCCACTTTCAATTATTTTACTTCAATGAAAGGTTTTTGTGGATTTTTTAAATAAAAGATAAAAAGGATAAACAATGCAGATTTATTTTTACAGCCATCTTTGATTTATAGTTACCATGAATGAATGTTTGAATGCACACAAAAACATATTTTCCATACAACAACAGTTTATGGCGACCAGTATATAGCTGAAAAGAGCAAAAAAGGACTATACAAGCAGTCCACAACTTGTGTGCCATTCCACATCTTCTGAAGTCCTATGATATGTGTGTGAGGAACAGACCAAAATGTAAATCGCTATCATCTTCTTCTGCTGCTCTCATTTAAAATATGATATATACAGTGAGGAAAATAAGTATTTGAACACCCTGCTATTTTGCAAGTTCTCCCACTTAGAAATCATGGAGGGGTCTGAAGTTGTCATCATAGGTGCATGTCCACTGTGAGAGACATAATCTAAAAAAAAAAAATCCATGATGTGAGCATGATGTGAACTATTTATTTGTATGATACAGCTGCAAATAAGTATTTTAACACAACAGAGAAAATCAGTGTTAATATTTGGTACAGTAGCCTTTGTTTGCAATTACAGAGGTCAAACGTTTCCTGTAGTTTTTCAGCAGGTTTGCACACACTGCAGGAGGGATTTTGGCCCACTCCTCCACACAGATCTTCTCTAGATCAGTCAGGTTTCTGGCCTGTCGCTGAGAAACATGGAGTTTGAGCTCCCTCCAAAGATTCTCTATTGGGTTTAGGTCTGGAGACTGGCTAGGCCATGCCAGAACCTTGATATGCTTCTTACAGAGCCACTCCTTGGTTATCCTGGCTGTGTGCTTCGGGTCATTGTCATGTTGGAAGACCCAGCCTCGACCCATCTTCAATGCTCTAATTGAGGGAAGGAGGTTGTTCCCCAAAATCTCGCAATACATGGCCCCGGTCATCCTCTCCTTAATACAGTGCAGTCGCCCTGTCCCATGTGCAGAAAAACACCCCCAAAGCATGATGCTACCACCCCCATGCTTCACAGTAGGGATGGTGTTCTTGGGATGGTACTCATCATTCTTCTTCCTCCAAACACGTTTAGTGGAATTATGACCAAAAAGTTATATTTTGGTCTCATCTGACCACATGACTTTCTCCCATGACTCCTCTGGATCATCCAAATGGTCATTGGCAAACTTAAGACGGGCCTTGACATGTGCTGGTTTAAGCAGGGGAACCTTCCGCGCCATGCATGATTTCAAACCATGACGTCTTAGTGTATTACCAACAGTAACCTTGGAAACGGTGGTCCCAGCTCTTTTCAGGTCATTGACCAGCTCCTCCCGTGTAGTTCTGGGCTGATTTCTCACCTTTCTTAGGATCATTGAGACCCCACGAGGTGAGATCTTGCATGGAGCCCCAGTCCGAGGGAGATTGACAGTCATGTTTAGCTTCATCCATTTTCTAATTATTGCTCCAACAGTGGACCTTTTTTCACCAAGCTGCTTGGCAATATCCCCGTAGCCCTTTCCAGCCTTGTGGAGGTGTACAATTTTGTCTCTAGTGTCTTTGGACAGCTCTTTGGTCTTGGCCATGTTAGTAGTTGGATTCTTACTGATTGTATGGGGTGGACAGGTGTCTTTATGCAGCTAACGACCTCAAACAGGTGCATCTAATTTAGGATAATAAATGGAGTGGAGGTGGACATTTTAAAGGCAGACTAACAGGTCTTTGAGGGTCAGAATTCTAGCTGATAGACAGGTGTTCAAATACTTATTTGCAGCTGTATCATACAAATAAATAGTTAAAAAAATCATATATTGTGATTTCTGGATTTTTTTTTTTTAGATTATGTGTCTCACAGTGGACATGCACCTACGATGACAATTTCAGACCCCTCCATGATTTCCAAGTGGGAGAACTTGCAAAATAGCAGGGTGTTCAAATACTTATTTTCCTCACTGTATATGATGCGAGACTGACATCATGACATTTGTTTGATTGAGGATTGAAGAACAAATGACATACGTTCAACCGCTGTCATGTACAATAACAGCAAAGGTTTGGAATGACATGATGGTGTGTACAAAATGAATATCCTTTTAATGGACACATTTAGACTATAGATTATCCAACAATAAAAAACACACATTTTTGTTCAGAAGTGAAAAGGATAGAGAGTAATGACCTGACCAATTTTATTTGTGTGTTTTCAAACTACTGGTGTGTATAATTTAAAAAAAGAAAGAAAGAAAGACAAGTACAAAAAGCCAACTGATGAATTCAACTAGTTATATGTTAGAAAGGAATACAAGGGAAAATGTAACTGTGAGCATTTCTATTTCAAGGTAAATCAAGTCAAGGACAAGAAAATAAATCTCCATCAGAGTCACATGAATCTATTTTATGATATAGTCTTTTAAAAGCCCAGCAGTTGAACACACACTGTTGAAAAAGAACTGATCGCTTCTAAACAAATATGTTTACATGTATGCTGTGCTTTACACTAATGAATTATAATTTCTCATATCTGCAATATGTGGCATGCAGGGTAAGTGAGAATAACCTGATGAAACTGACCAGAAAGAAAAAGCATGCAGAGAACAGTTGAATGTTTTTTCTCTTTTGCATTTGAAGAAAAGAGAGCGAGTGTGAGAGAGGGAGAAAAAGAGAGATGGTGGGATTGTTCTTTCTGTTTTTCAGTGCCCTTGAAGAATGAAAGGAGTGTACTATGTGAAGGCATCAGTTTGTTTAGAAACAGTTTCCATGGAAACCAAAGATTATTTTATATATAATATATATATATATATATATATATATTCACCAAGGTGCAACAGTTCAGAGTGAGCGTGATTTCATTCCAAACTTCAGACCTGCCAGCCATGAAATGGACTATTTGGGCCCTCGCAGATACAAATAAAGTGTTGCAATGGATGGAAGGAACTCAGATACACAATCCTACACTGTAAATTTTTTTTTTTAAAGTAAGTTACCTGGTTGCCTTAAAATTTTGAGTTCATTGAAATAAAAAAATTGAGTTAATACAATGAACATTTGAGAATCGACATCATCCTTTATTCAATTATTATTAAAAGATTTTGTAAGCATATTGCGTTACTGTGTTTTATTTGTAATAATGCAGTGAAACTTCATGATTTACCACAAAAATTGTTTTAATTTATGTGGTTCAGATACAATAATATTTTGAGTTTCTATTTATTAAACCAATTTCCTTCATTGTATTAACTCAATTTTTTAATTTCAATGAACTCAACATTTTAAGGCAACCAGGTTACTTACTTTTTTAAGTTAAACCAACAATATCTTTTTTTTTTTTTTTTTTTTTACAGTGTAGAGACTTTCTGCATGTGTTGTACCAGAGCAAAATAATGAGAACTAACATCAAGAGCTATTCATAGTAAACTTCTGAGAATAACGGACAGGTTATCAACACTTTCTTTCACACCTAACAGACAGTTTCCAAGAAGATTGATAGATTTACTGGAGGTCCTATAAATCTGTAGCGGAAAGTTCAAGATGTAGGCTATTACCAGACATGCAGTCTGTGCATTACATATCCACGAATAGCCCCATTAGATAGTGTTGTAATACTCGAGACCGGTCTTGGTCTTCAGACCAGTCTTTTCGACCACATTTGTACTCGGTTTTGTCTCGGTCTCAGACTTAGAGGACTCTGGGTTTTGTTTTAAGACCAGTCAAGACCACAATTGCTGGGATATTAATAAACTGCCAGTGCTTTGTCTGGTTTATTTATTAACATCATTAATGTGATTGGATGTAAAACGTACTGCTTCAGATGCAATCAATAACTGTGGTTTATTTATTGTGCAAAAATGACACCAAAATGAATACAAATGATACTGTTGCAAAAAAGTATTTGCATGAGATCTGGATTTTTATATTATAACGTGATATAATTAAGCAATATCACAAGAGCTGTTTTCAGAAATTTGAGCATGACTGCAAAAATTAAATAAATAAAATGTAAAAAAAAATTCTCAACATTATTAATGCATTTGTAATTTACCAATTCAGATGCATGTTCTGTACCACCACCAGTGCAAAGATTATTTTTTTTTGTTAATGATTTCATTTGATTGGTATAACAGCTCTATATATAGTGTCTTATAATAATTATGTTTATTGATTAAAAATAAGTAATTTCTCAGGCAATAATGTAGATCTTTATGAATTTAAGAAGTGCTGGTCTGGTCTTGGTCTCAACCCCTCAAAGTCTTGGTCTTGTCTTGGTCTGAACACACATCGGTCTTGGTCTCGACTCGGTCTTGGATTAGGTGGTCTTGACTACAACACTACCATTAGAACAAATGTACAACAAAATATTCTATCTGCCCTTTGTCAAATGTTAACCCTTGAATGCATGAATGTTTTGCCAATCATTGCTACATATTCGGGTCTTTAGCGACCCCTTTATCTAACACGGATGGATCTCCACCTGCCGTGATAATATAAAACTTTCCTGATATTAAAGTAACAATTGCAGAAGAATAAAATAAAGAATATTTTGTTACCTTTTGGAGCTTGGAAGGGTTCAGTTTGAGCAGATGCTTTTTTTTTACTATCATAACTGTCCTGTCAGAGTTCATTACATTCAGCATCTGGCTCATATTCACCATCTCAAACATATTCTCAAGACTATCACTTTCAATATCAATATTTTGAATGCTGACAGCTTCTTCACCAGATCCACCATCAAGTGACAGTGACACTAATATCTAACTGCATTCAGCACTTGCTCTGCAGAAAATCTGAGCCATTTCAAGTTTTGGGCAGAAAATGGGCAAAAAAGCGGGACGTGGGTGGAGCTGAGGTGACTTGATGACTAACAGACAGCAGACAAACGGCTATCCACCTGTCACTCAAAGTGGCCACGCCCTTAATTATGCAAAACTTTAAAGCTCTATATAATGTAAACATATGAGTTATAAAAAAATTCACCCCCCTCACAGTTGACATGAAGGGCAAAATTAGCCGTTTAGACCAAAACCACAATTTGTCCCAGGCTGTAAACATTTTTTTTTTCTGCTGTAAAGTTGGGCATTTTAACATGGAGCTCAATGAGATTCTGCTCCTTCTGGAGCCTGTCTCTAGTGGCCAGTCGATGAATTGCAGTTTAAGTCACTTCCGTATTGGCTTCAAGAGAAACTTGCTGCTTGATTCGAACCCCCCTAAGAAAAACTCATACAGGTTTGGAACAGTGTTGTGCGTGAACGAGTTCAAAAGAACGCGTTCATTGAACACGCTCATTTTTTCGTGAACGTTGAACTGAACGCAACACATTTTTTAATAAAGAACTTGAACGTGAATTAGTTCACATTATGTGTCATGAACGGCAGACATCACTGTAAATGAACGTTGGAATTTGTTTTCCATTGAAAACTGAGTGACATCTGTTTTCTCTTTTGAAACGCAACGAGAGAAAGTTCCTCCCTCCTGTATTCTCGCTGGTGCCGCTTAAATCATGTATCACCAGACAGAAATGGTTTTGACATTGTGTGCGCAATGCATTGCGGGCAACGTAGTGTCCGGCTGAGAATAGTTGAATAGCATACTGGCTTCCGCACAACTTTACCCGTGATGAATTGCAGCAGAGCGGGGTAGGCATAGCAACGCCGCGTAGCAGGCAACGACGAGAGCGCGGAGGGCTAGAGGAGCGAGAGAGAGAGAGAGAGAGAGAGAGAGAGAGAGAGAGAGAGAGAGAGAGAGAGAGAGAGAGACAGACCAAAGACGAGAGTGAGAGAAAGCGCTGCAATTTTAAAAAAAATGGCTAGTTCGCTCATTTCATACACACACATATGTATATATAATATCATATATATCAAATAATATATACATATTTCATATTATATATTCTTTTTTTAATTAAATGCTGGTAGATTTCATTGCACTAAGTATAGAACTGGTCTACCTTGTCTGTACTGCTGCAAGTTTCATCACCTGGTAAGAAACCCACAATTGCAGTGTCATGAGCAAATGTCTACAATGAGCAGCTTCAAAGAACGTATAGTGATTTCTATCTCGTAGTGTGAAAAAAAGTATTTATTTGAATATCTCACGAAAAAAGTAAAATGAACTGAACTTTGAACTAGTTCAGAATTAAAATTGTGAACTTTGAACGTGAACTGTTCACTTTGAGCATGAATGAACTGAACTTGAACTAGTTCAGAAAAGCTGTGAACTGGCACAACACAGGTTTGGAACAACTTGAGGGTGAGTAAATGATGACAGCATTTACATTTTTAGGTGAACTATCCCTTTAATTAATCAATATCAAAGGGTAAGTACCAATAATTTAAGTAATCTGTGTGTGAAATGACATTTTCCCTTTACAGTGTCTCTTCAGTACAATATTTATTGTTTCCACATAGTATGCTTAGTAATGTTGACGTTCACATCTATAAGTAATGTACTGCTGCATAATGATCACACACTAGGGATTATTTCCGCTTTATTTCCAGTCTATATATACTTCTAATTTGTTGTTGTTCATTCGAAAGCACAGTGACCATCAGTCTTTGCTAAAATGGGCAGGCGTTCATCATGCACACAAGGCTAAAAAGGAACACAAACTTCAGGCTTTCCATTCCAGCTCATCTGAACATTGTTAAGAGCCTCTCCAAATACAGATGGCTCAGCTGATGGTGCCTAAGCTTGATCAAAGTCCATGTCATGCTAGCACAGGCCTGAAGATTGAGCACTCTTAAACCACCATTAGTGCTGATGGTGCAATATTGGAGGATAAATTTATGGTTGAGCTCGATTCTCTGTGGTTCTGCATTTTACGATATGACCCAGAAATAAATAGCAACCTGACTAAAACGAGTAAGAGTCCGTTTTAAGACATTGCTGTCTTTGGATATTAATATTCATTTAACCACATCATTTCGTTGATGAGTATTTGTAATTATTGTGGGATGTTAAGACAAACTAATCAAATAAAATGAAAGCCAAAAATTACATAAATAAAAATTAAACATAAACAACAATAAAATAAAAGCAAAATAAAATCATGATGAAACAAAAAGAAAACAAAATATAAAAACAGAAACAAAATAAAATAAAAAAAGTAAATAAAATAAAATAAAAAAGAAACAAAATAAAACACACAAAATAAAACAAAAATAAATAAAAATAAAACAAAAAATAAATAAAAACACACAAAATAAAACAAAAAATAAATAAAAATAAATAAAAAAATAAATAAAAACAATAAAATAAAATAAAAATAATTTGACACCCAAATTAAATAAAAACAAACAAACAAACAAACAAACAAAAAAAGCCGGCAGTATTACTTCACTGTAAAAAAAAAAATCAGGTCTCCAATTGAAAATTTTCTAGTGACTGATCACATCTAATTTTAAATTTTAAATTGCATCAATTCACAGAAATTCAATTTGGCCAACTGAAAAATTTAGATGTGATCAGTCACTAGAAAATTTTCAATTGGAGACCTGATTTTTTTTTTTACAGTGTTCAGGTGTGTCTGTAGTAAGTGCGCGATGCAGGATAGTCAGAGAAATAGGAAGAATGTTTAATCATGAATCCAGGGATAAACTCAATCATGTTAAAGGGGTGGTTGCATGCGGTTTCACTTTTTTAACTTTAGTTAGTGTGTAATGTTGCTGCTTGAGCATAAACAGTATCTGCAAAGTTACAGCGCTGAAAGTTCAATGCAAACAGAGATATTGTCTTTTAAAGTTATGGCAGTTTATTGCCTACAAAAACGGCCGGTTTGGACTACAACAAGCTTTTTCTCGGGTTGGTGACATCATAAACCCTTGCTATCAACATAAACACTGCCCCCACGAACACGCAACAAAGTGGGCGAGGCCACGTCGCAGTCATTACGAAAGAGAAAGAGCTGTTGCAGAACTACAAACTACATTTGGCCATCTAACCAATCTAAGACCATTGCGTTTTTCGGAGGGATGGGCTTCACAGAAGCAGGAAGCAAACGAGCCATTCAAAGGACAGTGGAGACAGCGGTGTGGAATAAAGGTAAAATATAAGAAAAATATGGTATTAAGACATGTTAGACTGCGCCCCATAAACACAACCAAGCCTGGAAAAAAACCACGGAACCACCCCTTTACCATGGACAATGAACTGAATGAACTGAATGAGCTGAAGGCTTAAACATACACAAGGGAGGATAATCAACAGAACAGGGAAGAGGTGCAGGGATGTAGCACAAAATCCCGGGACCTATGCATTGGCAGTCCTGATAGGCCCCCATGTTCAATGTTAAAATATATTCCAGACTTTTCAAGGGCCCTCTCTCCCCTTGGGGCCCTGGTAATCAGTACTGGTTTTACCCGCAGTCTGACGCCCCTGAACAGGTGTTTAAATCAACGACTATGGAAACTAAGGCCCTGTCCCAAATGGCACCCTAAACCCCTCTGAGTCCGGAATGCCGCTTTGACAGCCGGGTAGAAGTTCTCTGCGTAGCTCGCGAACTTGCGGGCTCAGCTGAAGTGTGCAACGAGGGCGCATAGCAGCCGCAAAGGGGGCGCTCATGAGCACTCTTCTTTAAGCTTAAATGACGAACGGGACACCCTACGGTCTTGTGGACTTAATGGACATGCGTACGCAGCGGCCATTGTAAGTCCACAAGACCGAAAGTGCACATGAAGTGTGACAGAGGGACAGGGCCTAATAACAAAGCTATGGAAGGCAAGCCTGCAACCTTTAGCCAAAAAAGCGGCTGGTGCTAACAAGACTTCCCTGCGTACCAGAAAGTGTTGATTTTTTGTAGGATGTCAATGAAGAAGAGGCTTCACTACACTGAATAAACTGCTTTTGAGAGGAATTAATTTATCATTTAATGAATCGCTAATCTTCAACATGTTTTTACATACTTTTGTATGGTTTAGCGTACGATATGTAGATGATAAACCATTTTTTTTTAAAGAGAAGGCAGAGAAGGGAATATTGCGACAGGAAAACTAATTTATGGCATTACTATAGTAGTTAATAGTAAAGCCGCATTTCCACCGCAGGAACTTTGGGGTGGTACTCGGTGTGTTTCGACCGCAGGAACCAGGGTCTAAATGAAGTTCTGGGTAAATATTTGCCCCTCCAAATGGCCCTGCTCGCGAGGTAGTACTTTTTCAAAGTTCGGGAACTTTCGAGGGTGGGACTTGGGCGCTGAACGTGCTGATTGGTTGAGCTCATGCAGCATTTTATTTCAACCGGCATTTTTAAAAGTCTTTTGCGAGGTTTGTTCTGCGTTCAGTAAATATCAGTCTTGCTCTTTCTGTCCGATGGCGCGCGTTGTCTCAGCAATCTCACGGTCAATGTCCGTAATAGCTGATAATAACCTACGTTGTCTTATTTTAAATCTAGCTTTACGAGCTTTCAGAATACGCTTTAGTATCAGTGCTCGTCTCTTTTCCGCCGTTTTGTTAATGACCTCTTTAGTAAACCAATACATAACCAGCAAAAGCAGCGCTGCTTGCATCTCCTCCACTTGTTATTGTTGCAGACAGTGTCGCGCAAAAGTGATTACTGTCCGCCGCTGACTGGGAGGAGCAGTCGCGTGCAGTCCTACATCACCGGACTAATTTGCCTAATCTTCACGGTACTTTAGACCGCAGTGGAAACACAGACAGTAGCAGGTCTGGGGGTACAAATTGTTCAGGGTAATTTCGGTGGAAAGGGGGCTTAATATTGAGTGATATTGTATATTGTCTAAAAAAAAAGTCGAAAAATACCTGTTTTCTTTCTTTGGCTTTAGGGTTTTACCACTTTTCAATAAAGTGTGAGTGAGCTGAAGGAAAGTCACGGGACAAACGCAGCAGGAGTCACGAGAGCGAAGTAAGAGCTGAGCAGAGCTGAGGTAAGCGCGGTTTACCAGTCCAGTCTAGTCTGGCGCGGTTTCAGATCGCATGTGGAAGCTAAACTTTCATAGGAATTAATTGAAAAGTTGAAACACTCACTTTGCTCCGCACCGCTCCGTTATTAATGCCCGATCCGAACGGCCGTGCACATTTACATTCTGTGAGTGAGATCCCACCCCTGTGCGCGGGTTGATAAACATGCAGCTTCTACTGGCTGTAGTTTTTAGCCTCTGGCCAAAAAATCCTGATCTGAATGCTGATCTAACAGCAAAAGACACGAGCCGAGGTTAAATCCCAGTGGTGCAGGCGGGGCATGTTGTCACAATGAGCCCCTATTAGAAATATGATATCATATTCTATACTTTTATGAACTCTAGTATTGAGAAACCATGAGAAAAAGGTGAACAATGACTGAGAGTCAATATTCAGAAATGATTAATAATTATTATGTTTTGAACTATGCTGTGTTTTGTGGTGTGTTTGTTGTCAAACTCAAAAATGTGTTTATTTTAAATGAATAAAAGAATTCCATTATTTTATTAAAGTCAAAAAGCGTTAGCTTGTGCCCCGCTCTCCCCTATATAAAAACACACTCTGAAAAAGAACATGTGACCAACATCATGGCGTAGCCTACAAGAGCTATATCAATCCATTTAAGTTTACTAACCATCAATGAATATCTAGACCAGGGGCCTATACCATGAAGCCGGTTTAGATAGATAAGTTTAAGCTTAGTTTGTGCTAATCCTGGGTTTAAGGTACCATTAAAGTGGTTTGGCTTTTAGCAGTGCTCATCTCCATAGTAACCTACACTCCACAGCTAACCTGCTCCAGGGCAGGGTATATGTTCTTAGTAAGAGATCTCAAACTGAAATTGGACCAATCAGCTGTGAGCAAAGTGACACAAATCTGATGCAATAAAGTCACTCCCCCTGTTTCTACTCCAAATAAAATTAAATTACTCCATACATAGCAAATGGCTATTAAAGACTAAATCGTTTGGCTTTTAACAATGCTTATTTATAATAATCATAATTTTGAATGATTTAGATATCATTTATGTAATTATTATGCATTTTAGTTAATCAATCATTAATAGGCACTTAGTTAAAATTAATATAAATAGCCTATATAAAGGCCATACAAATAAGCTTTAATCAATAATCAATCAATTTAATCAATTTTAAATCAATAAATAAAGCTATAAAAATTACTAACTTGTGAGCTTAAACGTTCAATTCTCTATATATCAACTAAACTAACTTCAACTTGCATTGATGTAGTAAGATTTTTCTTTACAGTTTTTGCCCGTTGCTTGAACACTATAGACACATGCTTAAACCAAAGTAACATAACTTGAAGTTGTTGTTATACCTTAAACAAAGTGTAACCATACCTTAAACAGAAGCGCTGCTTTGCACTTTAGTTGCAATTCTGTAACACACTTGCTCCTAGACACTACACACTATTTCATACATAAGACACTTAGTTCAAAAATGAAATCTCAGGGTACCATTGGGAAAACACATCTATTCAAAATACAACACACATTGGTTAATTGAAAAGACGTAGACGCACACCTGAAAATACCTACTTACAAAACTGAACACCAATCAGCCAGCTACAAAAAGGCCTCAGTTAAGCCATTTTGAGAACTTTGCAAGCATGGAGGCAGGGAGAGCTAGAGGCAGAGGAAGAGGAAGACAGAGAGAGGGGAGGACGTGGTCGAAGAGGCCACGCAAGGGCCATTATTTCGGATGACATAAGAGCAACTTTGGTGGACCATGTCATAAACCATGGCCTGACTATGAGGGAAGCTGGGCAGAGAGTCCATCCTAATCGAAGCCGTTTCATCCATAATAAGGACATTCCGACTGGAAAGCAGGTATGTCTTCAACTCTCTACTCTACTCAGACTGTATCTAGAGTATTTACAGTACTATACCATATCACGCTACTGTATCACATGTATTGTATTCCAGGGTGGCTAATGCTCCTTTTCCAACAAAAGTGGTAGTTTTGTGAAACATACCGTGATAACGTGTTGAGATGTTTCAGTACTGCATGTGTATGGTAAATACAGTTAAGTTCAGTATAAACAGTACTGTAAAAAAGAAGCAAACGAGAACAATTTGTGGTTGTATTTTTCTACAGAATGGCTGGAAGACCTACTGGGGTTGGACGCCAACGCCTGTTCACCCAACAGCAGGAACTTGCCATAGTTAACCTAGTCAGAGCAAACAATGCAATCCGTCTCCACCAGCTACAGCAACAAATACTTGCAGATAGGCAAGTATTCAACAACATAAATCGAGTAAGCATTACAACTATCAGACGCATCTTGGTAAAGCACAACATGATCATGAAGCAATTGTACAGGGTCCCGTTTGAGAGGAACAGTGTCAGGGTCAAAGAACTTCGACATGAATATGTACAGGTAAGTGTTTCAGTCCTTTACTTACAATAAATAATGGGTGCAGTCCAGTAACAGATGAATATATACCACATAGATACATTCAGAAAGCTACACAGGTACCTGTGTGGTGGGGTGGGTCGGTTCTGTATATGTAGTAGTGTAAGTGTGTGCTTCGAGTAAAGCCATCCACAAAATGCATTTTGTTACAGAGAATCTTGCACACGGATGGAGCTGCCCAGCCGCATGAATGTATTTACATTGACGAGGCTGGATTCAACCTTAGTAAAAACAGACGACGGGGACGTAATATAATTGGCCAAAGGGCAATTTTGCACGTCCCGGGGCAGCGGGGGGGAAATATCACCTTGTGTGCTACCATAAGTCTTCAAGGGCTACTGCACCATCATGCCAAACTGGGTCCCTATAATGCGCAACACAATCACATTTCTAGATGCACTTCATGATGCAGTTGTACAGGATGGACCAGAGCAGCCCAGGTTTGTTGTTGTCTGGGAAAATATTAGTTTCCATCGGGCTGCTCCGGTCCAGAACTGGTTCACCAACCATGATCAATTTGAAGTTCTTTACTTGCCCCCTTACTCGCCATTTCTAAATCCTATAGAGGAATTTTTTTCCGCTTGGAGATGGTGCATATATGACCGCCAACCACATGCCAGTATGCCTCTTCTGCAGGCAATGGAACAGGCCTGCGGAGACATTGAGGCGAGGTCAATCCATGGATGGATTCGGCACACAAGTGGATATTTTCCCCGATGTTTAGCGAGAGAAGACATTGCTTGTGATGTTGATGAGATCCTGTGGCCAGCATAGATATCCATAATAAAGGCTAGATGTCTTACGGCGGAGTCTCTAACGGCATCACCGGCGGCCATCTTGTCACAGGCAGGGCTCTGTGGTACCTGATGTAAGGCGAGTGATTTGCATGAACACAAATACTCTTATCTCACTGAAATCTTGACGGATTTACAAATGGTTTGGTTTCTTACAAACATTATTAAGGTGGCTATAATTATGGATGCTTGAACAAATTATGAATAATTTTTCATAAGTATGCAGTGTCATAACTACATATCTGACCTTTATAAAAAAACCAAACAGTTTGAAAATCGGTAGAAAATTGAGCAAGTTATGGTTATTTAAAGGGGTGGTAAACCACGATTTCACTTTCCTAACTTTAGCTAGTGTGTAATGTTGCTGTTTGAGCATAAACAACATCTGCAAAGTTACAATGTTCAAAGTTTAAAGCAAAGGGAGATATTTGCTTTTAAATAAATCCATTTCTAAGGACTACAGCAAACGGCCGCTAGGGACTACTACACATTCCTCCAGGGTTGCTGACATCACCAGCCCCAATATTTACATAAACCCCTCCTCCGAGAATATTAAATAAGGGGGGCGAGGCCATTTTGTATCGCCGTGGGGAATAGTTGTTGTGGTAGGCTAGTTAGTAGGCTGGAGTGTTGTTGCCAATGCCGACGAAACGCTGTTATTTTCATCATTGCACGTCCACTTTGTTGAGCCTTCCTAGGGACGGGGGTGCGTTGCAGTGCGTTTAACATACAACATGTTATATGCATGTGTGTATGAGACAGAGGGGAACACGGTCGCATTTGCAGCAGATATGCTACCCATCATAAATCAAAGCATGAGGGGTCGGAGGAGAAGACCGGAAAATGTGACATAATGGACAATATGCGTCTGTATTTGCAATACACGAGCCGCGGTTCAGCTGCGCGAGACAGGCGGGCGCGTGCGGCTCCCGCTGCACATTTCACAGAGGAAAGCTTCCACAATCTTTGCGAGTTCAATGCAGGATTCTTACAACGGCTTGTCCTGAAAGATGGATTTAAAAACAGAAGCTGTTTACGGGCCACAACCTGTAAGTATGATTTAATTTTCGTCGATGTGTTTTCCTGTAATAGTTTGTGTTGTTAATTGTACGTTGTAGCAAGGAAGTACACAGACGACAACGCTCATTTGGCTCTGCAAACCAGTTTGTTAAATGCTCATTCATACTTAACGTTATCCGACAAACACCTAACGTTACAAACTGTTTTAAATCTCAACAGCTAACTTGGCATTAGTGTAAATTATTCTTTGATTAGAGCTTTTATGTATTGTTTATCTACAGGCATGCTAAACATGGTTCTGTGTTTGATTTGGATACTATAGTAAAGCCAATGTTTAGTGTTCGTTCTTGCGACAGATATTTGGCAAATCGTTCTAAAAATACAAAAGTAACTGTGCTATTCAGTAGCGATCACTATAGAGCCGCAGTCTTTACTCTTGAGGACTGAACAGGTTCTGCTCGATCATCTTCACTAAAATTGTCTGGGTCTGATTCGGGCTCAAATTGGTATGGTTTATTGACGCCATTGTACTACTCAAAACACAGGCTAGTAGCCTGAGGCTACCGGTAAAGGGAAGGGGCGTGACGTTTCCGACAAACGTGCACTAGCGAATCACAACACACTGGGCCAGCTAACCAATCTGAGCCCATTGCGTATTTTTGAGGGACTGGCTTCATACAACCCGGAAACTATCAGACCGTTTTTACAAGGAGGGACAGAGCAGTGTAGAATAAAGGTCAAATATATGAAAAATAATGCAATTTTTTAAAAACGAAGCATGAACCCATGTTGCAGTGCACCCCACAAACACAATCAAGCCTTTGAAAGAATGTGTTTTACCACCCCTTTAAAAAGTGCAAGCACCCATGAAAACAATGTTACGAGTGAGTGAGCTGCCTGTGACAAGATGGCCGCTAGGTGCAGACGTCGACCTCCATTGGCCAGCAGTATTTCATTTTTTTCAGTATTTCAGTATTTCATTATACAGTATTTCATTTTTTGGTTGTTGTGAAAACAACAACCAATCATGCCCTCTGTGGAACTGAATAAAAACATTGGAAACAAAAGACTGCAGTTTTTTTATATAAAGTACGAGTGTGTTGCTGCTGATCTGAAAGTGTATTCATATGATGCAAGTGGGTATCATTGTGTCATCAGAGTGACATTTTGACAAAGGATTGTTAGGTTTTGATAGCAGAGTTTCAATTTGACATAGATGTGACTGGTTTATTTCCCAGTGTTGTGTCTTATTTGCTTGTGTGTAGGGTTTTGACACAATGGGCCAAATTTAGCAAAACGTGTGTAAGCAATAGGCAAAATCTGAAAGTTGTACTCTTTTATAGACAGCTCTTTTCTTCTTGCTGTGTAAATTTGTTTAAATTCTTAATATTTTTCAATCATGTAATATTATTTTCCAGCAGCACCTGACCAATCAAGAATAGCACTTATCATTCTACTCATTTTCTGTTTGTCTATCTATTTTCTGTCTGTCTAATAAAATAAATAAATAAATAAACAAATAAATAAATATGTCCTGTGTGTTCTGTGCTAGATTAACTGAGACTTGTTACAGCACTTGCATACTGTTGCCCTTGACTGTTCTAGTTGCTTCTATTGCTCTCATTTGTAAGTCGCTTTGGATAAAAGCGTCTGCTAAATGACTAAATGTAAATGTAAATTCTGCAGAAGTGAATCTCAGTTGATCCACAGCGTGTGATTGGCTGTTCACTACTGATGTCACAGCTAAACTCCTAAACTCAGGATAAAAGCCTGAGTTGACAGAGAAAGCTGATGATCAGCATCATGGGACCAACAAAGCCTGAATAGATTGGTTTGGTTTTGTCAACTCGAAACTAACCCTGTAACCCTGAGTTTGTTAAACTACCATCATGGTACAGGCCCCAGTTCTGTGTGTATGAGGTGTATATGCAAACATCACAACCCCTGTAAAATCATCTCTGTAGTCCTTGTGACTTCTAAAGGAACATCAATATCTTTTATCAATATCTTTTGGCACTTTTCTGATCTCCATGATTATCATCTTTATTCTAGATTTTAAGATCATTGCATAATATCTACATTTGATAGCAAATTCTAGAGAAATTTCCGGTGTCCAGTAATTCTGATTTCCATAACAGCACGATGAGAGTTTATTGGCTGATGCCGTAGGGTTAAAGGCAGTTTCAGTGCCGGCATGCCATGAAATGGCCCTGATCTCAGCAATCAGCAGCTGAATAGGAACTCCTGTTGTTAGTGAAAGGTTCAGTGGACGAGGAGCGCTTCTGGCTGCAAAATGTCAAATGGATTCAATCGCAGACTGATTGTAACAAAGCGGTATAAATGTGATCCAATACCCAAAGACAGTGCAGACTATCTGTGCGATTGTGCAAATTTAGATCGTCCACAGAAATGATTCACAGAAAGAGCTACATTATGTTTAACAATACGCAAGGACATTACTTTATGAATCCGAATAGTTGCATAATGGCATTACAGTGATCTGATGAGACTGAAGCTTGTTGTCACACTTTGGAAACAACAAAATGCTACACTAAATCTTTGTCAGAGTCCATCCGCTATCAGGATGACAGGGGAAAAAAAAAAATCACTCTTAAAGAGACGGTTCACCCAAAAATGAAAAATAGCCCATGATTTACTCATCCTAGGTGTATATGACATTCTTCTTTCAGACGAATAAAATCGGAGTTATATTAAAAAAGTCCTGGCTCTTCCAAACTTTATAATGGCAGTGACTGTTGCTCTGTTTTTGAAGTCCATAAAAAATGCATCTGTCCGTCAAATAACTGCTCCACACGGCTCCAGGGGGTTAATAAAGGCCTTCTAAAGCAAATTGACGCGTTTGTGTAAGAAAAATATCCATATTTATAAAGTAAAGTTTCGGACGATCGCCTTCCGTGGAAAAGTGTTGAAAGTGCCTTCTCGCAATTCAAGATGCATACACAACGTCCCGCGAGCGGGGAGTAACGTACCTGATAACGTAAGCCTTTGCAGAGGCACTTTCAACACTTTTTCAATAAATTGAATACGGAAGGCGATTAGCCGAAAGTTTACTTTATAAAGTTTTAAATATGAATATTTCTCTTACACAAACGCATCGATTTGCTTCAGAAGGCCTTTATTAACCTCCTGAAGCCGTGTGGAGCAGTTATTTGATGGACAGATGCATTTTTTAAGGACTTCAAAAACAGAGCAACAGTCACTGCCACAAGGTAATGGAGCCTTTTATACATTGTCATGTTTCTTTAGAAATAAACAATGGACAAATGGAGTCTTTAAACGCCTCAGATGTAAAGTTATTCGCTGTCAAAGTGACGGCAAAATGAATGGCAGTCAATGGGATGCTAACAGCAGGTGATGGCTTGGTTAGCAATGGCTGCCCCTATAGGTACGCTTTCCGGGTGTAGGATTACCCCCTTGACTAGGCCAGTATGTGGCGCTGTAATTCTGCCACAGAAATACACTAAAAACGGAGAAGAAGAGTTGTGGCTAGAAGGGTTACAGCAATGGTATGAAGTGAGGCAAAATCTCACAATAAAGTAACAATAAATAAATTAGCTACTTACCAGATTGTGTTTTATTAACGCCTACACCTACCCCAACCCTAAACCTACCCTTACAATAATGCAAATACAGTAAGTAAATGACGCAATATTGATGTGCGCATGCCCAGTGCCCGTAGTTGTATCCCTTTCTAGTCTTTCGTGTGCCGGACGTGGTGTGATGACATCACCGTTTCACAAAATATACGGATTGGCTGTACACACGAATACGCAAGGGTGTCATTTTTTTTATTTATCCACTCTGGGAGCCGGTTTAAAAAAATATCTTTATCAATATTTTTTACGTATACAGCTAAACGCGTCTTCGAACGGGGCCTAAATCATGGGCTAATTTTCATTTTTGGGTGAACTATCCCTTTAAATGCTGTCTGAGTTGCTCCTGTTTTAATTGTAACCATGGGAACAGGCAATCTGTGACCCATGTCAACAAAAGCGCAGATCCGGTCAATATGGCTAGTCGATAATATTCCACCTGTATTACAAAGCCATGTCCTCGACTGACAGCCTCAGTGAGCGTCTCTGTAAGCCACGGCTTCAGCTTGGCAGCTGTAAACAAGCATTCGAGGTTGTTGTTGAAACATACGGAAACCATTTCATAAAGTCTGATTCATTTAGATGTTTTGTCCTTTATAGAAAATGTTAAGACCATGATCAGTGCATTTCATGTCACTAACAGAGGCCGTTTATAAAAACAGCCCTTGAAAACGCGCCATGGCTTCCATCGGAGAAGAGTTCTCAAAGCCACATGCCTCCGAGAGTCCTTACACAATTCATCATTGATTATGGCAAAAGGATGTCTGAGTCGCACATTACTTAGCAGCCACTCAGTGTGGGAAGTGTCATACAAGCATTGGCACGCCATACAGCGCTGCTGAGATGTGGGTTCATAGACGCGAGTCAATTCATTCTTGACACAAAAGGCTGCATCTGAATAGGACGGAGGTGTGAGAGAAAGAAAAACAAGTTTCCCAATAAGGTTGAATCAAACATCTGATAATGCCACTAACAACCTTGTTTTCACAAGGCTTCGGGGAGCCCTAGATGACCCCATTAGAATTCAAATGATCGTCGACACATTCCGCATGAGTTGATAACAACATGTGCTGTGGATCTGTCAGATAGTGTGGTGGTAATAGGCTTTGAAGGTTATCTCTATCTGGACATCCACAAAGCACACGGAGTATACCGGGCTATTTGCTAACCGATAGTGCTACTACAGCTACAGCTTGTTTTCCATTTAGAAAGAGAGATGAGAGAGAAAGAGGGGGCGGCTGTACACAAATTACCCAGTGGCTCTGCTCTCGTCTGATGCTCTGACCAGTCACGTATAGAAAAGGTTCTGGAAGGTTATTTAAAAAATGGGATGTGCAAGGAATGCTGCAAATGGGTTCGTGTTTATGAATGACACTGATATGATAAATGGTGTAAAAAGGCCTGCTGTGACATGAAATGGAATACATGAATCTGATTGTAAATATTGGAGAAGCTGGTAAAACCAGGAGTCCACATTTCTGTCTGATGTTTTGGGCCATTTACACAGAACGAAGCAGGGCAGTGGAGTCAATTCTAGATAGGGGTGTAACAGTCCAGTTTACTCACGGTTCGGCTTTTGTCATGGTTTTAGGGTCATGGTTTCGGTGCGTGCTATGTTTAGGGAAATTAGTTATTAGCTATGTTCAACTGTCAAATCAAAATAAAGAAAATAAGAACATATAATCAACCTACAAGAAACAGCAAATACAATAGAGCAGGGGTGGGGAATGTTGATCCTGCAGGGCCACTCTCAGTTTAGCTTCAACCCTGAAAAAGACACTCACCTGCCTCTGGCTGTAACTTTGGCTGCGTCCGAAACCTGGAAAATGCTGCCTTCGGAGGACACATTTCAAGGCAGGAAGGCACCAAGGCACATCCGAATCTAATGTTAGCTTCACTTCCTGTCTCCTGAGATACCTTCATCTGATCGATTTTTGAAGGCAGCATATATGTATCCTTCGCTGCCTTTGATATTCCACAATCCTGTGCTTTTCATTCTGTGACAGTTGAGCAGGGAAAAAAAGATGGCATCCAAAAGTTGCGTTTGCTGGTCAGTTTGTGTGTAAATGTACGTTTTTTTAACCAACATTTTCCACTTCTGATGTAATTTCTAACGAGAAATTACTAATGTAGTAATTCAATATTTGTTTAGCTCTCACCAAAGCTCTCTCTATTTTGCTGTAGATCATTAAACGCTGACACTGCCTAAGAAGTCTGTCCAAAATTGGTTTTGTGAGGTGCCTTCACGCACAAACGCTGCCTTGCAAGCCATTGTCTGATAAGGCAGCGAGGCAACAGTCAGCTACCTAGGTTTTCAGACGCAGCCTTTAGTAATCCTGAAGACCTTGATTAGCTTCAGGTGTGTTTGATTAGGGTTAGAGCTAACTCTGCAAGAGAGTGGCCCTCCAGGATCAACTCCTGCAATAAAGCAAAGATACATATAAAATAAACTGTGCTTTTCAGGAATCTAACAGTAGTTTTGAGGTACAGAATAAAGTAATCAAATATAAAATAACATTGCATAGTATAATCTTCACTGTAATTATAAAGATGAATCATTAATGAAGTTACAAGAGCTATTCAGTAAAGAACAGTGAGTGATTTCTTTGTCATTTGTTGTTTGATTAACATTTAAAACACAGACAGCATGAAAATGCTTCTTTCCCTTTAAGAAATAATGCACGGAAAGAGCACTCTAAAAAATGCTGGGTTAAAAATAACCCAAGTTGGGTTGAAAATGGACAAACCCAGCGATTGGGTTTGTCCATTTTCAACCCAACTTGGGTTATTTTTAAAGTCCCAGTGAACCGGAAGTTGCGACTGATTTTATTTCAGTGCTGTGACATATTTCCAAGTGAAACGGAATATTGAATAGAAGGCAGGGTTTCACTTCAGGGCTCCTTCTCTCCATCTCTCGCTCATAGCAGACTAATAGTTGGAGGGGAGTGGTTAAGGATATTCAAACCCAAGCCGTCACATAGACGTCATCGGAAAGGGAACGCCATTCAAGACCGGAAGTTACTTTCAGATTTTGATTAAAGATTACCACGTCAAACAATTTTTTTTATGTGTATTAATTTGCACGGATTAATTGTTCACCCTAAGACATGTAATGTAGGCTAACAAAGTAAATAAGATCAATTTTGATTTCATGAGGACTTTAACCCAGTCTTTTTTAGAGTGACTACACATGAACACATGTATTTGATCATCGTTGTTGTAATGTATTGGGAAGCCAGAATGTGTATCCATCCATCGACAGAAACATACATTAGCCGAGGCAAAGCAAGTTAATTTTTTAACTTTTTTTTTTACAAATTTTTTTAACTAAATTTAAAAGAAAATGAAAAGAGTTACAAAAAGAGCATATAAACGAACCATATTATAGCCTATATATGCATATATACAGTGAGGAAAATAAGTATTTGAACACCCTGTTTTTTTTTGCAAGTTCTCCCACTTGGAAATCATGGAGGGGTCTGAAATTGTCATCGTAGGTGAGAGACATAATCTAAAAAAAAAAAATCAAAAAATCACAATATATGATTTTTTAACTATTTATTTGTATGATACAGCTGCAAATAAGTATTTGAACACCTGTCTATCAGCTAGAATTCTGACCCTCAAAGACCTGTTAGTCTGCCTTTAAAATGTCCACCTCCACTCCATTTATTATCCTAAATTAGATGCACCTGTTTGAGGTCGTTAGCTGCATAAAGACACCTGTCCACCCCATACAATCAGTAAGAATCCAACTACTAACATGGCCAAGACCAAAGAGCTGTCCAAAGACACTAGAGACAAAATTGTACACCTCCACAAGGCTGGAAAGGGCTACAGGGAAATTGCCAAACAGCTTGGTGAAAAAAGGTCCACTGTTGGAGCAATCATTAGAAAATGGAAGAAACTAAACATGACTGTCAAATCAATCTCCCTCGGATTGGGGCTCCATGCAAGATCTCACCTCGTGGGGGCTCAGTGATCCTAAGATAGGTGAGAAATCAGCCCAGAACTACACGGGAGGAGCTGGTCAATGACCTGAAAAGAGCTGGGACCACCGTTTCCAAGGTTACTGTTGGTAATACACTAAGACGTCATGGTTTGAAATCATGCATGGCACGGAAGGTTCCCCTGCTTAAACCAGCACATGTCAAGGCCCGTCTTAAGTTTGCCAATGACCATTTGGATGATCCAGAGGAGTCATGGGAGAAAGGCATGTGGTCAGATGAGACCAAAATAGAACTTTTTGGTCATAATTCCACTAAACATGTTTGGAGGAAGAAGAATGATCCATCCCTACTGTGAAGCATGGGGGTGGTAGCATCATGCTTTGGGGGTGTTTTTCTGCAAATGGGACAGGGCGACTGCACTGTATTAAGGAGAGGATGACCGGGGCCATGTATTGCGAGACTTCCCTCAGTTAGAGCATTGAAGATGGGTCGAGGCTGGGTCTTCCAACATGACAATGACCCGAAGCACACAGCCAGGATAACCAAGGAGTGGCCCTGTAAGAAGCATATCAAGGTTCTGGCATGGCCTAGTCAGTCTCCAGACCTAAACCCAATAGAGAATCTTTGGAGGGAGCTCAAACTCCGTGTTTCTCAGCGACAGGCCAGAAACCTGACTGATCTAGAGAAGATCTGTGTGGAGGAGTGGGCCAAAATCCCTCCTGCAGTGTGTGCAAACCTGGTGAAAAACTACAGGAGACGTTTGACCTCTGTAATTGCAAACAAAGGCTACTGTACCAAATATTAACATTGATTTTCTCAGGTGTTCAAATACTTATTTGCAGCTGTATCATACAAATAAATAGTTAAAAAATCATGCATTGCGATTTCTGGATTTATTTATTAGATTATGTCTCTCACAGTGGACATGCACCTAAGATGATAATTTCAGACCCCTCCATGATTTCTAAGTGGGAGAACTTGCAAAATAGCAGGGTGTTCAAATACTTATTTTCCTCACTGTATATATCATATATGCGTCGTCAGATTTGAGATGAACCGCTGTGAAAGTGTGTGCTGAACCGTACAGTTCGAAGACCATTTGAACTTCTTTAACTCGAGCGCAGTGTTTTTATAACACATTAGCTGTTTCCATCCAAAATTGCCAATTTTAACGTAAAATTGGAATAAATGTATTTATTGCGAATAAAGCACATTTTCCATCCCATGTGTTCAATAGAACAAAATCTTCACTTCTTGTGAAATTGGCACAAAACATCTGTAATAAAAATGGAACTTGCTGCTTTTCCACCTATAGGACTTTATTTCTTCTGTGTAACCAAACACAAGAGTTCAATTGTTTTTTCCTCATACAATGAAAGTCAATGGAGTCCAAAGATATTTTCAAATATTAGGGGTGTATCGGTAGCCTACACGCAGGCTATTCCGAATCGGCCTACAGGGCTTTTGGTTCGATGCACGCCTGTACCGAACGGTTCCGAATGCAATCTTTAACAGTTAACAGTCGGCTTGTTTTAAGCCCAGAACACACTTCAATCCGAGTTCCCACACGAACATATTAAGTATTCAGTCCATTTTATCATGAAATTCAAACGATAAATGCCGTTTTGACGCTCTTTAATGTGACGTAGGCTACTGATAGACGTATCAGTTCAATTTAAAGCGAGTGAACGCGATCATCTCAATTCCTAAAGAAGAAACCTAAATTAATATCTCTTAAGGTATGTTGAGGATACATTATTACTTACTAAAATGTATCATATGTCGTGTAATTGCTCAATCGGTGTTTCAACCGCGGAAAGACAATAAAACAGCTTTAGCATCACATTTACCTCAGAAGTCATTCGGTGTCCACAGCTTCACTAGAGAAACGAACTCTTTCGCTAAATGTATGCACTATATTAGTCTATATTAATTCTACTTTGTTTGTGATGTCTTTTTTATTTAATGTATGTTTAAATAAATCCGTCATGAAAAATGTCAAACACCGTATGATTATATTTTAACAATGAATTGGGAAAAAATATATAATAATTTGATTTATAAGTTAATGCAAAAACTGCCTTATGTGAAGCTTATGAGTGTTGATTATTATATCTAAAAATAAACAACAACTGAATTTAGTCTAATAGTTGTTAACCTTTATGTGTAAGGGCTCCCTATATAGTTTACAGCATTATCTTAAAGAAACTTTTAGTTACTAATTTAATTTATTTAAGGACAGACACAATTTTTTCAGTAAACCACTGTTGAAAAAAAAGAAGCAGTTTTGTAAAACTGCTGGGAACCGTCAGTTTTGTGTACCATTACACCCCAATCAAATATAGTTCTATGCACTGTTTGTTGATTGGATTTTGAGATGTGGGCAAAATGAAGAAAGATGACAAAGAATATATGTAGCTTATATACTGTAGTTTTTCATAAAAAATATTAAAATCTACAGTTAGGCCAGGAAGATTTGTCTGCAAGGGTACTGTTCAAACGCAGTTACCTGACCAATTTAAAAAGTAAAATTGCAAACCTGACTCTCCATTTTCTTCCGCTCCAGACAGGGGTGATTCAGGTTATAATATTTTTTGTTTATTTTCTTATGAATATTTTAATTCCGTTTCTGTGTAAAGCACTTTAAATTGCCATTGTGTATGAAATGTGCAATATAAATAATATTGCCTTGCCTTTTAGCCCTTTAACAATGTCTGTTGTGGTTGTGTTTTTTTAGGAACATAAAATCTATAAAAATATGAAATCAAGATCTGAGGTTCATAGTGTTGTTACAATAATCTTTATATTCTGTTTATGGAGACGTATTTGTAATTTCAAAAGAACAAAGCTGTCCTAAGGGTTTATAAAAAAAATATTCCATTGGAAAAAAAGGATTTCCAATGTCCACAATAGCTGTTTAGTATCAGTTGGCTTTCTTACAAGCAAAACATTGAGACAGAAAATTAATGTATGGCCTGAATGTGGTTATATTGCAATACAAGGAATGATATGATGACTTGTGATATTGAAGGATTACCATATAAATCTGATATTTAAGGTGCAACATCACAAAGAATGAAGTGCAAATGACTTTCCTGACAGAAACAAATCTGAGATAGAATCACA